>NJDC01001082.1:108389-122968 GCA_002245475.1 Calephelis virginiensis
TTTTGGATTAGGATTGATTATTAATATTGGCTGTAGGTCGCGAAAAGATAAGCTTTTATTTATTCATTTTTTGATATCGGAAGGCAAACTAGCAGATGGATTTCCTGATGGTAAGAAATTCACGCTACATAGGCACACAAAACTCTTAATGGTGCGTAGCCAATATGAGGCCAGGATGTAAGTCTCGAGCAAAAGTAAATGTATCATTAATAGTTTTACATATATTCTACCTTATCCTCTGAACAGGAAAACGTCAACGGTAAGTGCTGACGTTATGGCGAAGGAAAACGAATTGTTTCGGTCCGAAAAAAGCTGGTAGGTTAAGAGTAGACCTTCTTCACTATTTATTAATGTGATAATTTGAAAACCTCCATCACCTCTCTAAAACGGCCACGATGTATAAATATGTTCCCATGTTATTAGTTAAGCCCTTTTTATAATATGAATACGTATTGAACCAGTAACCTTCACTAGCAACGGATTCTATATTCTGTATCTGAGATGAATTATTTTATTTCATAGAAATTTGTTATATGTAAGTAGTTTTGTAATAATGTCCCTTTAAAGCTGTTTTACGTATAATATAAATTCTTGAAATAGGGCATCAAAGTTACAAAGCTTAAATTGAAATAAATTCATGAAATTTTCGTGAAGCTTAAAGTGAAATTCAAATGATTTCAAACAATTAAGATAAAATACTTCTTGGATTAATCTTGACGGATGGAAGTGTTTGAAGTTTTACGATGTCGTAAAATCAACCTAATCTTTAATTTTTGAAGTGTAAAGTTACTGTTTGAATATTTTAATACTTTGGCCGTGATGGTCCGTGTCTCCGTCATAGAATAGATCAACTGTCTCTCTGTCTTGGAACTGTTATGAGGCGAGAGCAATTAAAGTATTTTTCTTATTCTCTCTTTTATTATTATTTATTATTATTTTATATATTTATTATTATTCTCTTTTATTATTATTATTCTTTTCTTTTAATTTTATTTAATTCATTGTAAGATGGGTAAACTTATGAAATAATTTTTGAAGTGAAAACTTCTTTAGCGGCGTTGCGTACTTTTTCTGGAATGGGTAAAACTTCTAAACTCGCGTCAGGACACGTGTCCTGATCGAAAATTCGTAAGACGGCGCAGGGTGCTTGCGCGAATGTTCGTGTTGTCATATTTGTGTACGATAGCGCAATAAATAAATATATTATATCCTAACGCATAAATGAAAAAACTTTCATACTGATAATTATAGCGATTCGTGCAAAATTATTCCCTAACCATACCACCACTACCATACACCACCACATATTTAAGTTTTCACTTCTGTCGGCACTCCCGGAGTGCAACCCATCGTTTTTTAATGGAAATGTACTATCATTTCTTAATAATTTTGAGAAATTAAAATGTATACTTACTAAAATTAACTTATTGGCAAAACAACATTGATTTCTACGCCGAAAACTGGCAGAATATGTGAAACAATATTTTAATATTTTTCATAATACTTTTCTTTATAACCACACTCTAAGTCCTAAGAAATAAATTAAATTCTAATTCTAATAAAAAGAGTATAACTGAAATGGATAAAACATTTCGTTAAAATAATGTAGAGGAATATAACTGCAAAAAACCGATTCGAGTTATTTCATTACCACGTAGCGGTTTGCTGATTCTTTTTTCGAAAGATAATGATTCCGAAAGGATCATTATCTTTCGAAATACATTTTATCTATATCGCACTATGACCATGACCACTACTAATATTATGATCATCTATGATGTCGCAGATGAAAATGTGTGCATTATTAAGTATATTCTTCAGTTCGAGGCCTAACAACCCGGCCTCAGGTTGACAACGCGCCGTTACCTCCTTTGGTGTCTCTAGGCGGCGTGAATTTCTTACCATCAGGAAATCCGTCTGCTTGTTGGCCTTCCAATATCATAAACAAATCAAAATCACTAGATTCAGTCAGAGTCAGATTGTAATTACTTAAATAAGGGACCTCGGAATCATGTCCTACTTTTCCAAAAAAAATAATTATCAAAATTGGTTGGTTATTGGCCGAGCAATTGCGTTATAAACATAAAGTCGAACAATTTCAAAAAAGGAGGAGGTTATCAATACTCCTCTTTTTTGTAATTGTTTAAAAAAATCACCGATGGAAGAGTGCAGTACACAATCTTATCCGATTGCTATGTCGATACTAAAGTCATGTTCTAATTAAAGAATAGGGTTCCTAATTTGAAGACTTGTATTAGACCTGATACCTCCACTACAGGGCAGCGACTCGCCTTTATCTGTCGGTATGTACTCGTATGTGATGTCAATAGGCCATGTGGATGTCTTGAACATTGGGAGTGCTGAATGCTTGTTCGCTGTATTGAAAAATAATAATAATAATAATAAAAACTCTTTATTTTACAACAAAAACATATTAAAAGTACTACAACTATTACAACAGCAAGTAGATTATTTATACAAATGGCGGTTTTATCGCTAATAAGCGATTTCTTCCAAATAACCAGCATTCAGAAATAGAAATATACAAATAAGGAAAAAGTACAACATTAAAAAAAAGAAAGAAAATACAATACATTAATACATAAAATAAGTAACAACTAAGTATCTAATCTAGTTACAAAATAAAGCTAAGTAAATAATTAAATATCAAAAGATATACATTACGGTAAATATTTGCCATAATCTAGAACCCGACAGTGAAAACATTCCCCGATGCACGCTACGACTGTAATGACTTAAGGTAAAATTCCTTTACCATTTTAAAAAATACTATACAAATCAATTCTAATTCAAATCGACTAAAAATACATATTGCACTTATTACAGTAACTGTCACATAATGAGAAGTAGTGAGAGTGTAGCATAGTTAGGCCGGAAATATTGCCCGGTAAACGATAGGTTTGTCTTATCCCATTACATTGTGGGACTTGGTATATTCGGTTAGTCATGGATACCCCGACTTTGGCGACACGGGTGTTAAGATACTTTCTCCAATAAATAATGGCGTATTGAAAACCTGAAATACGTTTTAAAATATAAAACATAATTTCTATAAATTTTAAAGAAAGAAATAATTTCAACCCAGACAGGATTTGAACCCAAGCACAAGGCAAGTGCTAAAATAAAAATACGTTGCGATAAAACATAATGATAAAATAATAACACATAAATTAAGCATTTTTCAAAAACTCCGTCAACATTTTTACGCAAAGTAGCTAAGAACTGTCTCGATCACGTCAGCTTTTACCTCCTTAAATTACTTGTGCAAAAACTTTGAACAGCACCTCTATAGGCAATATGGATTGTTTTTAGATGAAAAGAATTATATGTTTTGATAGAATAAATTACCGTACATAGTCTACAGTAACTCGTAGTAAAGCCTCTGAGCCCTTACCATGAGTTTACGACTTTGCAATCGTTAGGTAAATTATTTGTATGATAAAAACTTTGAATAGCACCCTTACTGGTAGCTAATAGTAGCGCTATACGTAAATTATCGAACATAATCTACAGAAACTCATGGCAAAGGATCAGAGCCCTCACCATGAGTTCACGGCTTATAAAGTTTACTATACTCACTACCGTCTCTGTAAATTATATACATGAAAACTTTGAACAGCGCCTCTATTGATAATTAAGAGAAAAGTGTCATAGATTTCGACACGTAACTTACTGAACGTTATCTATACCAACTCATGGTAAAGGCTCAGAGTCGAATATAACATTGTAGTTTCATAGTAAGGGCGCTTAGTAATATTTGACCTAGTAAAATACATAACACTACACCGTCGCCGCCGGTTTTGGCGACGAAGACCTCTCTTGCGCCCGGCGCCTAACGCCGAGCGACGAGCCACAAATACTCCTCCACCAAGTCCACCCAGTAACCAGAACGCAGCACCAAGTCGAGGTACGGTCTCCCGGAGACAGCCCTTGGTGGTGGCGTTGTAGGTAACAGCCCAATCCATCTAAATAATGATGTCTCGGGCTGAGCACTCTGCTTGGCCCACAAAGTTCGGTGAAGTTGTAAAAAATCGTAAGATTAGCAACAAATTAGTCATTCAAAAAAAAATTGACCTAGTAACATTACGTTACTTTATAATCTCTCAACCATATTATCGAGAAATATCGAATAACATTGCAAACAATATTTCCATCGGAAATTGAGTAATTACCTGCAATTAATTTCTCAGAAATCATTCGTTCGTTTGGTTGGGTTTTTGTTTAATGGAGGATGAAATAAATGCCCACAGTTTTTGACGTTTTTCTATTAGCTTGGATTATTAATTGAACTGGTTTCGCTGTATTTGTGCCATGTTTAGCTTTTCAACTGAATAAAGTTTAATACAAGTGTATATAGAGTTTTATCCGTGCGGCATTAAACCTTGTCTTCAATTTTTTTTGACAATTGTCTTCGTTTCTACTTGATTGATTATGATATGAAATATGTAGAATTTCAAATGGTACTCGTCTCCTTTAGTAAGTGAAACCCTATAAAATGTTCTTCTTTTATTACTTAACTTTTTTGATTAAGGTGAGTAAGGCTGGGATATTTGTGGGATTTTGTTTTTATCACTAGTAGTTTAATATGATGACCCTTACTTCTTCTGGTAGAATATGAAGAAAATGTCGAGCAGGGAATTATCCTAAGATAGAACCTGTTCACGTTTTTTAAAAGAAGCTGGAGGCATACCATTAATAAATTAGATATAAAAATTAAAACACCCTTCCTTATCTTTAAATTAGTGAAAACACGTATACTGAATTATTGCAGTAGTTCTCAGAATTAAAAATATATACATGCTAGCTGTTAGCCGCGGCTTCGCCTATGATAAATTGAGATGTAAGATATTCTATCTTTTAAGTTGGATCAAATACACGAATCAGATGAAATCAGTTAAGCGGTTATTTTTTTTATATTGGAATTCAAACAAGCAGACGGATTTCCTGACAATAACGAAATTCACGCTGCCTAGAGACACCAAAGGTGGTAATTGCGCGCTGCCAACCTTGTTGGGCCGGAATGTTACGCCCCGAGCAAAAGTAAGTTTACCGGGAACCTTATCTTCCAAAACGGATCACGTCAACAGCCAGCGCTAACGTAATGGTGGCAGGAATAGGAAACCCTGTGGTACCAAACCCGGCGAAAAAACTCAACCTCAATCTAAAAGTAGTTTAGGAGTCCATCGCGGACACCGTGACATTTAGTTTATGTATATTAATATCATTTTTTTTTACACATAAAAAACTGTTACAATTTTACGTCACTAGCGGCCCGCCCTCGCACGGGTATAGAACATACATATAAACCTTCCTCTTCAATCAGTTTATATATTAAAAACCGCATTAAAATCCGTTGCGTAGTTTTAAAGATTTAAGCACACAACGGTACATATGGACAAAGAAAGCGACTTTGTTATATACTATGTAGTGATGAAACCCATATCATTGGCAAAGCTAATCTACAGAGATTAAAACTTAGATAATTCAATGTTTCATTTTCCCAATATTTTAAAGAAAAAGAAAAAAATACTTGTTATTTTTTCATACTCTTTTTCGAAATCAATTGTTTCAGAGTATTAATAATAGTTTCTTGCATATTTGATTATACCTCCTGTCTTTTACCCATGTAAATAAACTACAACTTTGTGACAATAATTAGTTACATCTAACCCAATCGCAAAATTTGATTTTGATGTAGCCTCTAATGATATTACGTGCCACCTTCGGAAACTAAAGATATGAGCGGTGTGTTTCTCATTTCTAGTTTAATTAACAGGACTTCTATGTAACTTTGTTATCTTCATAGGTTGCAATTTTTTAAAGCGCAGAAAATCAGTTAGGTATATTAATTAATCTAAAATGTATCTTCAGGTGCATATCCCCGAAGACATAGACAGAGGTATAACCAGACAGCCACTACTAGCCCAAGACACTGAGTCCCACAATTCGGTAGGTTGGTGGCAAACCTATCGCCAACCAGCACTCATCCAATACAATTTTGTTATTAGGAAAGCCGACCTGAGAATCGAACCCGAACATAGTCAACGTGAATAATGGACCAAGAGACCACAGAAGAGAAAATAGTATCGTTTTTTATAATAAAATTGGCAACACATACTTCTTTTGTCATCCGAGCCGACGGGAATATAATATTTGTGTATTGAATGCCTATTACGGTTGCATAAACTAATACAAAGTGGAGCACAAACATAAACAAAGAAGGTTTCTCGCGTTTTTTTATGTAAAGTATACGTTTTAAGTGTTTGAAACTTTAAACATACAGATGTTGTGATTAATAATAAGAAACCTCTGTTTTATAATTAATTTTATTTAAAAATTAAATAAATTTATAGATCAAACCTGAAAAAATCTTAACATTATTTTAATATTTATTTTTTATTTAATTGGAATGCAATGACTTCAGTGATTAATAAATTATTTCACTAGTCATCACTAAGTCACTGAGTTGTAAAGAGAGCTTGCCAGGTTTGTTATCCGACCCTAGTGGTCGGATAACAAACCTGGCAAGCTCTCAAGGCCGTAATATAAACGATAAACATCAAGTCAAGTAGTCGGAAAAAATATTTCTTTTTTTATGTTATAATTGGCTAATATGTTGCTAACCGCGAGGTCACCGGGACAAAAATACTTCTGAGAACTACCTTGGTGTGCGCTGCCTACACCGCTCGATTTTGACCAATATGATTTACTGTGAAATTATTTGCCTGAAAAATATCTTCATAAAGTCCAGGACAGCATAAAGAGTGAGCCACAAACTCATTTAAGTTAAATATTTTTTTACAATTTATTGCCTATTTAAGCAATTCTTTTAATTTTTCTTTTTATTTTTTTTTTAAATTTTAAATTACATTTGAAATTAATACATTATAGTCAAGCCTATTATCACACAGGCTATTATCGCATCTGTGCTCGAGGTCCCGGGTTCGAATCCCGGGTCGGGCAACAAATATAAAATTTGGTTTTTCCAAATTTCTAATAAAAAAAATGTTGCTCGGGATAGGATATGTGCCCGGTTGGCGATAGGCTTTGCCACCTATCACATTGTGGAACTTAGTATCTTCGGCTAGTCGTGGGTGCCCTGGTTGTGCCTCTGGCTACCTCTTCGGGGATATGGGCGTGAAGATACTTATTTTACTTATTTATACAGTATAGTATTAAAGTAAATTAACTTTATTTTTTACACTAAGCGATTTGGAGAAATAGTTTAAAAGAAATCACGATAAGATTAACCTGAATGGGGCGCCATCAGTCGTCCAAATAAGGCAGCGTAGTGCGCTCTTTTTTAACCAACTTAAAAAAGGAGGTTATATGTTCGACTCTCACATATATTTTATATATGTTAGTAGATTTCTCCGTCATTTCTAAAACGACTAATTTGTTTTATTTGATATAGCGTACTTACGAAGAGGACCCATTGTCATCGAACGTGGATCTGTTGATAGAATCCGAGGGAAATTGAGTTGAGAAAAAAAAACCTATTTTTTGTGTACTCAAATGATTGGAACTTATTGAAATCAAAGTCGGATTTTTGCAAATGTGCAACGCTTTAATTTTTGAATTTGTAAATATACACATATATTAATATTGTCAAGCATGAATTTCTGTACATTTTATACGGATCACAAATTGATTATTTCTAAAATTATTATATGTCTGTTATATTTTTTCTTAAAACGTACCAAATCTACTTAATAGGTTTGGTAAGATTAAAGTTTGTACTACTGAGCAACTTAAAAGTAAGATACTTATAACCGAGTAAAGGGAGTTAATGTTCTTCCTCTAAAGTTTTCTACAATCACGTAAAGTCAGCGTAATGGATTGCGTTACATTTTTTAACCCCCGGCGCAAAAAGAGGGGTGTTATAAGTTTGACATGCCTGTCCATCTATGGCATCATAAGTCCCGAACAGATGCAGTGATTTCAATTTAGCTATTTTTTTTGTATTAAATGTAACTTACGTGCGAGTATTAGACGTGTTTGATAAAAATCGGTTGAGACTATAAGTTGTGGGGGGTGATAGTGGGGAAATTCACCGAATGTCTGCAAACATACTCGGATATTTTTTTGGCACTATTAACATCTACCGTTTCATTAATAAAAATAAATTAATAAAGTACCGCCTCTGTGGTCCAGCGGGCCGGCTTCGGAATTGACTTCCTGGGGTCCCCGATTCGGTCGGTTCCCGGGTCAGGCAACAAAAAATAGAAAATATGTATTCGCAAATTTAAAAAAAAAATCACGTTGCAAAGAATTGGATAACTGCCCGGTTGGCAACAGGCTTGCCACCTGTCATATTGTGGGACTTAGTGTCTTCGGCTAGCCGTGGGTGCTCTGGTTGTGCCTCTGCCTAACTCTTCGGGGATAAGGGCGTGAAGATACTTTAAAGTTTCTAACACACTCTAGCCTATATTACAGGTCAATTACAACTCTATACAAACTTAAGCCTTGCACTACTTCAGTATATGATTAATATTAAAATGGCTAAGGGCTGTAAGCAATTATAATCTCTTGCTATAAGCTTAACCTACTTTCCATAAAAAATATAAATTACACGCTTTCTTAAGTCTGGTTACAAATTTTCCATAGATTTAACAAACAAAACCGCTGAATCAAATTAATCTTCAATGTTAATGATCCCAAGCATGATGCTAAGATCCTCGCTTAACCATCAGTCATTCAAATTTACCATTAGCTGCCATCATACCCAAGAACGGAAAAACATTCACAATGAAACCCGTAAAACGGAAAACCATGTTCAATACTGAAAAAACAGCTTTAAGTCGTAATTAATATAACAGTCTTCTGCGTTCATTAATTCAGTTTTTTGTCACATCATATTTCATCAGCATCAGCTGACGGTGGAAAAAACGGCGGTCCTGAGTCCGTATGAAAGGAACTGACACTCTATTCATCTTGAGGCCTTGCATGATGTGGAGTGACGAAGCATTCCCTCAATGCTGAAAACATTTCAAATTATATTTTCACAAGCGCTTGATTTTCTTTCATCTAATGTAGTTTAGGCTCTGAGTTATCAATTATTTACTGGCACTTTAAAAACCAAGAGACGGAATAACTACAATACACTTTGTATTATAGTTGTTCCGTTAAAAACGGAATTCTTACTACACTACACTTTGAATTATAGTTGTTCCGTTTTTGTCAAAGCTTGATGAAAATTGTTTGTATTAAAAAAAAACATACAAAAACACTGTTCCGTTGCAAAATAAAGCAAAACAAACACACTTTTGCATTTAGTATTAGTATGGTTGTAAGTCATATGCTCAAAGGCTATTAAAGGATTTAAAATGTACTCTAAATCTATGGTTACTTACTAAACTTTTGACAGCTGTCATATTCATATCACATACTTCATCTGTCATTCGTGTTTTCAGAATACATTACTTACCTGATGTTAAAAGCTAAATAGCAGATTATTTCTTATCCAAAGTACAAAGGCAAAGGCTTTGACCGCCTCGTTGGTCGAGTGGCTAGCGTACACGCCTAACTACACCGATCATCTGCGAGCCTCGCCTCGCCTCGTCGGGAATCGAACCCTCGGGTTCGATTCCCGACGGGGGCAGGCATTTGTGTGATGAACATTTAGATGTCTGCATTTCCGGGTCTGGGTGTTTATTAAATTTATCCTGGTATCTATTTAAGTATTTCTATGAATTAGAATCGTTGAATAACATCCATAACACAAGCATATAATTTGCGTACGTTGGGGTTAGATTCAATTTGTGTAACTTGTCCAGGGATATTTATTTATTTATTTATTTATTTTAACTACTTTTTTACCAACTAGTTAACAATAAGAGTTAAGATGGAAATAAACTATCGACTATCTGTGACTTATTACATCTAGACAATGAAAGTACACTTGAGTACACTGAGCATTGCTAACTGTCGGATGTAAGTGACGTGACCTTGAGCGTTTGGAAGTCCGAAAGATATCTGACGCACATATCAGTCGCGGCTGATACTATGTTACCAGCTTCTACTTTTGTAGCAACACCATAAACCTGACAAATTTGCAATTCATGCAGTCATGCAGTTTGGTTGTTCTAGTTTTAAATAGTAACCCATAAACTTACTTAGGAAAGAGGCTTATTAATCTTAGGTTGGAAACGCAATTTCGACATCTTTAAACGATTTTTTTTCTTTTTTTAAACGAAATGTCTTTGCATCAGGAGACCTGTATGTTTTTCATAATAAAAAACTATGTAGTAAGTAATTGTCTTCACGCTCGTATTCCTGAAGGGATGAGCAAATGTAAAATCAGGGCATCCATAGTTAACCGAAGGTACTTAAGCCCACAATGTGATAGGTAGCAAACCCATTTTTGCGAAGCTCGGGTTTGATTCCTAACTTGGCATTTTTTAAAGACCCATTTCTGTAAATATAATTTCATTTTTCTTTTAAATCGGTATCATAATATAGTAATTATTTGTCATTATAGGTTTAAAGTTAGATTAACTAATAAATTTCTATTGAAAGCAACCAACCATCTTACTACAAAAAAAATACCACTCGTTGAACATTAAACCTATAAAATTGTGTTATCAATCAATGAAATACTGCCACGTCATACACGTATAGCATTTTACTGTTTGTATGCTTTAGATAGTATTTGAAAAAAAAGAAAGTTTAGAAAAAAAGGCGATTGAAATCCAAGCTACTGGCTAGCAATGCACTTTCAAAAATTGTATAAAAAGTGAATCAATTACATTTTACAGAGTTCGTTTTTTTAAGTATAGCAAGTGATTTTCACTATCTCATTAAAGGTGTCCTATTAATGCAAATAATTTCAGCGTTTTAATATTACAGAAGTGACGAAGAATTCTTGTTCCTATGAAATATTTTCTGATTAAATGGTGGACAGCTAAGAGCCAAGTCCATTTACATAATTTGCTCGTCCGTATTTTTATTCCGTACAAATCTGCGACCGATAATAATGTTCTTTGTACACGCATTTGTGATTCATATTTTTCTACTGTCGCTAACAAAGAGTTTATTGGGATTACCCATTTTATTTCTCTAAAAATCTTCAATAGAAACTAATGTAATTAATTCTTGTCAGATAAACTATCGTTCTGATTATTTGTATTTTTGAGGAAAGATAATTTATTTATTATTCGTATTTGCAGTCAGAAATGTGTTTTTGCAAAAGTTTACAATTTTTTTTTTCTATTAAGCTGAATTTATTAAATCGTGTTTTGGTTTTCAAACTTCTTTAAATAATTTAAACAATAAAAGTAATTGTTATTTATCGGTTCTCTAAGGTTAAGTTTTAGTTTAAGATATACGTGAGGAGCATTCATCACATTTTGGACATATACCGCCTTAACCATGATTCATGTACCACCATTCATGTGAATTATATATAAAATTCTCATGTCACAATGTTCGTTTCCGTACACCTCCTAAACGGATTGACCGATGCTTTGTAAGCATATTGAGTATGATTGAGAATCGGCTAACATCTATTTTTCATATCCCTAAGTCAAAAGGGTGACTCACCCCATTTTTTTTTATTGTGGCTGCCTAACTCTTTAAATCTTTCTTAGGCTCCTGTACTGCAATCTTAGGTATCTACTGGCTTCAACGATTACAAAATCTTGTATGAGTTTCAAAAATAAACAGTCATTGCACTGTTGATTTTGCATATTCACTTTTGTTACAAATGTTGTTAATTTGTAAAACGTACACTAACACTTACAACAGGTTTAAATGATTGGGTATTTTTTACTTATATTCATTACATATTACAAAATAAAGTCGCTTCTTTTTCGTCGGTTTTTTTAACAGATAAAGTGATTGAAGAAGGTTTATATATTTCATAACCGTGCGAAGCCGAGGCGGGCCGCTGGTATAATATATATGAGGGTCACCTGATTATTAATTGCTTCATTAAATTAATTTCAAAATCCAATTCAGATCAAATCCAAATGCCATTTTGATGCAGAATACGATCTCGAAATAAAGCAAACATGCATATTATATATTATCAAGATTTAGTATTCCAAAACTTAACATTTATTTTCAACAAACAAAGCCACTGGCAATGGCCAGCTATATAAAAATAATTTGTACTGTATAATAAATACTTTGTGTGTTTTGGTTGAATGATTAATTTTAATTTTTTACTGAAATTAGACGTTATTTTACACTTTTTTTTTGTGGTAATAATCTACGCATAAGTTTTTTGTTAAATCTTAATTTTTTGAGAACAGAAGGCAACCAAATGAGATTTCACATGACAGTAAATAATTTTAGGTATAAGGAAAAGCATTCGTCTCAATGTTGCCAATGTTTCGTAAGCTATTTTGTTCAAGTAAAGTTTTCATTACATTATTTACGGGCTTCTTTGAAATATGGAATTGATTTCCTTCTAACAAATTAGTAAAAGAAAAATGACTGTTAATTTGTCACTAACACTGTGATTTAAGGTAGGTGGCAAATTCTTACAATGATTTTTTTTATGTTCTATGTTACACCAAAAGTGGAAATGGTGTGTTGCCAACCTTAGGGCGGGATGTTAGCCTCGAGCAAAAGTAAGTTTATCGGCTACCTTATTTTCAGAACTGGAACACGTCAACGGCAAACACTGACGTTATGGCGACAGGAATAGGTAAGGCGGTGGTACCAATCCGGGCGAGTGGCTGCGAGACTGTAACACCCTGGCACAGGAAGGCAGATGGTCTATTCTGCATAGGATCTCGGACCAACACGGATATTTGTAACTGTCTGTAAAATATTATAGCACATTATAGGCGCTATCGTATCATCTCTTGTCGCAGTCATAATCCAGGTTTGTGGTTGCCCTGACATTGAGTTAGCCGTAACTTAGTCATGCAAGTAGCAAACGTGAAATCCCAGTTTCAAGTTGGCAACGGGCTATTACCAATTTTAGTGTCTACAGTCGAAACGTGTTTTTAACCAACTTGGAAAAAAGGTGGATGTTATATGTTCGGCTAGTACATATTTCTTTTTCAATTTAATTTAATTTAACCGATTTCTCAGTCATTCTTAAACCGATTTAAAAAAAATGTTTTTCCTTTAAAAATCCTACTTTCGAGGTCATCCCATTGGCATCAAGTCTGGATTGTAAGTTTTGTGTATCTAGATTCTTTATTAGAATTAATGTCGTTCTCTTTTTGAAGTTTTAGTTTTTTTTTTCTTTTTGAAATTATTTATCGGCAAATCTCATCTGCTTGTCTGCCTTATTGTAGAAACAAGAAAAGGAACTGTAACAACTACTGTGTTATTTAGTACCAAACTAAAAGATTATTACATTTAAGGTACTTGTGCTACACAATATCTGATGGTACTGTTTGTTTTAGGTTTGATTGTTTAGGACCGCCTTTGTTGTTACTGGCTCCGAGTTTGCCAACTAGGCAACGTATTTTTGATTTAATTTGCAAAATCAACTAACGAAAAGCGTCAGTTTTATTTGTCTCTGTATAAATATTCCGCTGTATAATGAATAATATATCTGGAAACGAATCGCCTCCGTGTGTCCGGCGTTGGACTTACTTTCTGAGGTCCGGGCTCGATCCCCGGGTCTAAAAACAAAATAGAAAGAGTGTATTTTTAATCTATATATGTAATATAAATGAAAGTCGTGTAGGTTATAACTTATAACTCGAGATCGGCTTGACCGATTTTCATGGTTTTTGATTCGTTGGCTTTGTCTTCGCACTGAATAGCAGAATACACATTAAAAACAATAAAACAAAAAAATGGAAGATGAATCTGTCGTGATGGTTAAACCGTAATTAGGCTGAAAGTTGATGAAGAGGTAGCTTAGTACCGGGAAAAGGACATGCGTTACATTTTATCCCTCACAACAGCGAGGAAACTAGGAAAAACGAAATTTTATTTTTCCCATACAAATTGAACGGGCGGAACGAAGTTCGAGAAACGGCATTTTAATTATTTCCATACAAACTGAATGGACTGAACGTAGTTCGCCGGAACAGCTAGTTTTCTAATAAAAATAATGTTGCCGGAATCGGATATTTGCGTAGTCTTCGATAAGCATGCCACCTATCACATTGTAGGACTCAATGTCTTCGGCTAGTCGTAGATGTCTTAGTTATGCTTCTACCTACCTCTTCATTAATATGGGCGAGAAGATATTTAAGTAAATTACATGGAGTCACTTGATTAATTCCCCTCGATATTTACATCCATACTACATCCACTAATATTATAAATGCAAAAGTGTAATTTTACTATCAGTTAGACCTCGACTTCTTGAGATTTGAAACGACTTTCAAACTTGCGTAATCCCTCATTATAGAGGGTACCATAAGGGGTTAAAAAAAGGTATGATTGAATGTGGGTCTTTTAATATAAAGTAAAGCAAAAGTACTTACTAGTAGTAGTACTTCACGCCCATATCACCGAAGAGGTAGGCAGAGGCACAACCAGGGCACCCACGACTAGCCGAAGACACTAAGTCCCACAATGTGATAGGTGGCAAGGCAAGTGCCAACTGGGCACATTTCCAATCCCGCCAACATTTTTTTTAT
>NJDC01001082.1:131509-142039 GCA_002245475.1 Calephelis virginiensis
CCGACCCGGAATTCGAACCCGGGACCTCATGCAGTCAAGTCCAACAACTAAACCGCTAAGTTTGAGCACTTGTGGTGTAAAAAAAATTACTGGAGTTGTGTTAGCCAACCAGTTAATTAATAGCTTACATCATGAGGATTCTAAAACAATACCTTACTATGTACGTTAAATCGTAAAATTATTGAGCTGTAACCATTAATGTGTAAAAGTAGACATTTCGTTACAAAATTGCAAAATTATGTGCACATAGGTTTTTAAGATTTTATTAGGTAAAGTAGAGCTGTCGACCCTTAATATTAGACTTTATTATCTGCTTGGCCTGACCTTAAATAGCGGATGTGATGTCCACAAATGTGAGAAAAACTGGGATTTTTTCAAATTAAAAAAAAATTGCAAACATCGCAAAGTATTTGAGACAGATTTTTTTTTGGTACACCCACGCAACGCATACGCACGTGCAGTAATATCAACTATTAACGGGAAACCCTGTATGATGAATATAGAAAAATGTTTGTCTGATCAGCTAGTTTTTTTTCCTAATGTAAGGCCGATTTTGCATAATCGGACAATGACATCGGACTTAATGCAAATTGTTCGAAATTGTTGATGGCAAATGTTCACACTGTTGCCAAAAACTAAAAAATAAAACAAAAAACTAACCACAATCAACATACAAACGACCCATCAATATATACACGTGTCGTGAAAATTGATTGTTACTTAAATACTGCTACAACAACTTTTTATTTTAATGGTTAATTAGCATTACTAGTAGACTAGTTTTACTATTGTTTATCTCACAAGATATAAATAGGTGATATAATACGTAATATAAGATTAAGGTTGGGAAATATTTTCGGGATTGCGAGATAGATAATTGTACTGAACAATATAAAACTTCTTTTTATTTTGCAGATATCCAAACTCAGGTAGCATCTATATTGTCTTTAAGTGATAGTTTTGTCTTAGCAGCAGGTTAGCCATTATGTTTATATTTTTTTTCAAAAATTAAAAAAAGCAAACACCGTGAGTATTTTCGATGGTGCATCTTATTTTTTTCGTCTTAGAGTCTATGGCTAAACGTGGGTACCCTGGCCTGCCTCTTACAACTTACATGGGAGGTTTGGTCTATTATCGAGGGTCGTATCTTGTATTTTATCGTTATTTATTATTTGTTTTCGAGCCAACCACTTTGTTACAGACGAGCGTTGATTAGAGCTTACATCGTGACTCTTGGTGGAATTCAATTTTACACGCATTTTTTAATTACACTGGTACTTTTCTACAATACACTTTTTTAACACTTTATGTTACACTTGTACTTCAAATTTTAGATTTTTGCTTATCTTTAGTTGTTCGGTCCTGTTGTTGTGAAAAGTGAAATCGGTTAGCTAAGGTAAAACTTAAAGTGCGTTGTGGAAAATTACAAGTGTGATTTAAAAAATGTGTGGATCAGTTTGATACTAACACAGAGCATATTAACACTCAAATCAATAATAAGTTGACATTGTAGTTCATATCACACCTTATCATGGACTACTAGCTGTTGTCAGCGGCGTTGGTTTCACAGGAACATTATTTCGGAATGAAAACTATCCTATGTTTTAATCCATGCTACCCTCTATATGTGTGCCAAATTTCACGAAAGTTTTCTTCAGCTTCAGTTCAGCAGTTTTTGCATGAAGGAGTAACAAACAAATAATCAAACATACAAACTTTCGCATTTATAATATTAATAGGATAATACCAGGTTGAACCTTGGAGTACTTTACTGTGTGTTTGTTAATAATGCAGTATGATAGTGAATAAATGGTAGAGTTTAATGACCAAGGTAAAGGTAGAGTTTACCAAGGGAAACATTATTGTTCTGCATATCACAATACACACATTCTAACAAGCATGCTCATTTGTCTTTCACTTTTGTAAAAAATGACCATATTTCAAAGACATTATTCATCTTATTAGTAATCTATTTAGTTTATTTTGTTAATAATAAAATATGATATTGACTGATGTCCCGATTATATATATTTAGGTATATAGGTAAAAAATATTGGTCAATATATCATGAAACAAACATTTTGAAAAGTATGCTTTTTGTCTTCTAGTTTTATAAAAACGGTCCAATTGTGGAAACGTTATTCATCTTAGTAATAATCTACGAGGAAATTAGTTTGTAAATATTAACGCGAGTTAAAACACGCTAACGACAGATTTGTGCTCCCAGCGTAATGTATCTTATAATTTACCAGGTTATTACCGAAATTTTGGATCTCTATTAGTTTATCGATATTTCACCGCTGATTTATACTCGTGTTCCCGAAATAACTCTTAATTATTAAACTTCCGTTTGTTTGAAATACATATTTCCTATTTTTTATGAAATTGGAAGGCAAACAAGCAGACGGATTTCATGTAAGAAATTCACGTTGCCTAGAGACACCAAAGGTGGTAATGGTGCGTTGCCAACTTGAGTTCGGGATGTTAAGCCTCGAGCAAAATTAAGTGTACCGGCTACCTTACCCTCCGAACTGGAACATTTCAACGGCAAGCACTGACGTTATGGCGGCAGGAATAGGTAAGTAAAACTCTACCACCTAGTCAGATATCACGGTGTTAACGACGGTAAGCCTATGCTTGCCATTTACGAGCTGCCTGGCAGATAGGTAGATGATCTATTCTGGAAGGGAGCCCGGACCAACACGGAGGGATATCTGTAGATAGATTAATTACATTGGTCGTAAATTAAGAGAACTACAACTTGAAACATTCAAATAATATTTGACCAAAATTTATAGCATGCAATAATGGCCGATCTTGGTCACCAAATTCAGTAAATTAATATAATAACTGCGAAGTACTAAGCTGGGGTACAGGTGGGCAGGCGACAAAGTTACTCAAACAAACATTTATTACCCAGGATTTTGAGGCTTATTGTCGTCGTAAATTAATAATTCAGTAACAGTTTTTGTTTGTATCTTATTAGCTTCCAAATTGATATTTACGTCGCAGGCTTGCGATATTATTTACGAGGGATCGTAGTCTTGTGAGTTTGACTTTAATATTTTAAACGAATTGATCCTAATTCTTAAAAGCTTTTTTCATCTTGCAATGTATGTTTGTTTTTATATGATATTGAAAGGCAAACAAGCAGACGTATTTCCTGATGGTAAGAAATTCACGCTGCCTAGACACACTAAAAGTGGTAATGGTGCGTTGCCAAACTGAGAATAACTAACATCCCGGATTAGGCTTTGAGAAAAAGTAAGTTTACCAACTTATCCTCCGAACCGGAACACGTCGACGGCAAGCATTGACGTAATGGCGGCAATAATTAAGGCGGTGGTACCAATGCGGACGAGTCGCTGCAAAGCTCTATCACCTAGTCAGATGTCATGGTGTTAATCACGGTAAGCCTACGCTTACCTTTTACGAGCTGCCTGGTTGGAAGGCAGATGGTCTATTCTACAAAATAGGTAGGACCAATACGGGGAAGTTTGTCCACTTGGAGTCTTGCAACTCAATTATTAAGCAGATATCCTCTACCGATTGAGCTAGTAATTTGCTACATTTAAATTAGTCCCTTACGTGGTAGGCAGAGAGTATCGAGTGCCAAATCTCACGTTCCTGGCAGACCTGACTCGCTTCCTCCACATTCATTACCCTTTTCATACAAACAAGCGGGTTTCGGAGTCACTTGACACCAACCTCCGATGATACCTTTGCGATCTGATCGTGGAATGTCAACCTAGGTCTCCCAGGGTACCTACATACATCCATTCAAATTTGCAATGTATATGTGCTTTGTCAGTTCCTCATCTGTCATTCTTTCCATATGATCGAATTAAAGGACTTTTCTCATTTTGAAATCAATACTTCCTTTCAATCCCACTCTTTCTCAGAACTCAATAAGTTTAACGTTAATTTTTTTTATGATATGATGAAGCTGAAGTAGCCATATGAATTCCTGAAATTCTCTACATTTTCTTAACGTGTTTGGGCTTGTTACAATCTCTGGGCAAGTGTGGAGGTAGCAAGCAAAGGTTGTCACAAAAATATAAAAAAAAAATGTTAACTAGGTATGTTTTGTTATTTTGGCTTAAACTTGTTGTGTTTATGAATTTGAACTGTTTTTTATTTTTTTTTTGTCTTTGAAGTGGTAATTTAATCATTAAAATTACCAGATTTCTTAAGTGTAGTCAGACATAATACGATGTCTCATAAATTTTATCTACCGTCAGAACGTCAGAACTCACCATTCTTTTATTCCGTTGGTGGAGGATAAGATAGCAGACTTGCACACGCAAATTACTATTTTTGGAGCTGGAGCCTCCTTCCTCCAAGTGGCGTAAGATATTTCTAATCGTGATATTAAAACTGAGAGAAAATAATTTATTTTTAGTCTAGTTCAAAATATCGCCTCTGTGGTCTAACGGTTCAGTTGTTGGACTTGACTGCATGAGGTCCCGGGTTCGAATCCCGGGTCGGGCAACAAAAGAAAATTGGGTTTTTCCAATTTTCTAAAAAAAATGTTGCTCGGGATAGGATATGTGCCCGGTTGGCGATAGGCTTGCCACCTATCACATTGTGGGACTTAGTATCTTCGGCTAGTCGTGGGTAACCTGGTTATGCCTCTGCCTACCTCTTCGGGGATAAGGGCGTGAAGTTTAAAATAATTTTGTTTTTTGCATAATCCTGCAATAACATTTTTAATTCACTTGCTCGTAATGTGGGCCTTTATGACCGTACTACTAGGATCACAATCCTACTTGTACAATAATTAGCCTAACACATGAGCCACAAGACTGTAATGCATATGCAACATCTATTGTCTCTAGAGGCCACGGTTATCTCTAGCCAATATAAGACTCGTGTCCTAGTTTGTTATCATACAAAAAATATTTCAAACCTAAATAATTCTTCACAAACAAGCTGCTGAAATCAGATGCTGCGTGACTCCAAAGAACTGTCGTTTAATCATAAGTATCCAGTTCCGGTATTACGAGCTGCAACTCTCGACATGCTAATTAAGCTGTAAGACTCGGTAATACTTTGAGCTGGCGATAAACCACGAGCTAAGTTTCAGGTGAGATCGGGAGTTTGTAACTTGGATTTATCTATTTACATCTTCTCAGCAAACCTGTAGCTTAAGTTATCGTTAATTTAAGAATGTCAAAATCAGGGAGTTTTTGAGTTTTTTGGGTCCTAACCTTAAAGTAAGTAAGTACCTAACTGTTTACGTACGTAACATCGAAGAGATAAGCAGATCAACAACTAGGATACCCTGTGTTGGTCCGGGCTCCTTTGCAGAATAGACCATTTCGCTACCTGCCAGGCAGCTAGTCAAAAGAGATATATTCGCCTTTCACAGTTTATTGGCCGTTTTTTCGGCTTACCGTCATTAACATCGTGAAATCCTACAAGTTAGTAATGATTAGCAGCGGCCCGCCCTAATTGATATCTACCAATGCCTGACGTATTCTTGCCACCACTCATCAGTGCTTGCCGTTGACGTGTTCCAGCTCAGAGGGTAATGTAGCTGATAAACTTACTTTTACTCAAGGTCTCGACCTCAGGTTGGCAACAGACCATTACCACCTTTGGTGTCTTTATGCAGCGTGAATTTCTTACCATCAGGAAATCCGCCTGCTTGTTTTTCAATTGGCAACCCATTGCCAACCAGATGCTTAACTAGAGAACGTTGTTTTTATTACAAAATTAAATAAGGTTAACCTAAATCCTAACAGATTCTATACTTCTTATCGTCGGTGCTTGGTGGAATTCTATTCTTGATGCAATTTACTTAGAAACACTTGTACTTTCCACAATATATTTTATTATTTTTTATTTTTATGGTTTAGCCAACCGGTTTCGCTATACAAGCATCATCAGGGCCATGCAACAACTCCCCTGTGTTGTTCCTTAAATCCTAACCCTAACCCGTAATTGAACCCCGGACCTCATGTAGTCAACACCTAATCACTGGACTACAAAGTGGACCTATACCTCAGACTAACATAATTATTATTAATTCAGATAATAGAAGAAGAAAGACATTCATAAAAATACTGGACTAGATATGTAATGCTAGCGGTCTATACGGTGAATACGCTGCCAAAACTCTAACGAGCTTGTTTTGTGAATTGCCTTAAGTTGCATAACTAAAAAAATCAAAGAGGAAAAAATTAAAATTAGCAATTGCGACATACGCTGCCAAAACTCTTAAATAACTAGGTCAAATTTCTTTGTGGCAGTTTATTACAGATAGACAACAAAACCTATTGAATTTTCTTAGTGCTTTTCGTATATTTCTCAAAGAAGTCCGAAACCAAAGCAAAGAATACAAAAGTAATATTTCGAATCGACACATACGCTTCGAGAATCGGCACTTTTCAAAACCGCGAATATAAAAAGGAACACATATTTATGAATCCCAATACAAAGAATACAATTTCCATATGAATAACTAATTGAACTACGTTTCACAAAAAATCTACCCTAACAATAAATGATATTGTTTTTATTAACTTGGAAACATCCTTATTTATACCTTAAAATCTAAAAGTTAGAGTTAATTTTGCTATGTGGGTAAGACACTTGGGAACAATTCTATGTAGAGCAATGTACTGGTAGGGCACAAAGTGGACCCATCAGAGCTATGAAGCGAGGAGTTGCTTAGGTCAGGGAAGCGGGATTAAACGTGTACCGTCATTACAGACCCTCATATTTCTCGGTCATTAGGTATTGCTTCGTAATCGGAATGAGGGTTGCAATATCTTTGTTCTGAAAGAAGGTCCTATTTGTATACCTGTCAGTTCTTGAATGGAAAATATTTCTTGAAAGATCAATTTGTTTTAGAATTGTTTTTAGGTAAACAATTGGTCTAAACGTTTGCTCATAATTTTATCTTGACTTCTTATCTTGGTGTAGTGTTGCTTAATTTTAAGTTTTTTTTATGTTGGTCTGAGCGTCTTTTAGAGATTATAGAGATGGGTTATATAGGTTCACTATTTTTTCATCAAACAGTGTCTACCAAAGATGGGACGGTAGATATTAACATGGCAAGGTGATATAATATAAGTTCACTGTTTTTTCATGAAACAGTGCCTACCAAAGATAGAACGGTAGATATGAACATGGCAAGGTGAAGAAACAACGTCTTTGGTTACACAGCGTTGACATTTTGTTTAGTATTAGAATAGAATAGAAAAGAAAATATTTTTATTCACATTCACCTTACAAGAGGCACTTGTGACGAGTCTATATAAACTAAAACTACCACCGGATCGGAACGCGGCCACACATTAAGAAGATATCGGCGAAGTGTATATAAAATTAGCCATAAATCTGTCATTAAATCCGTTAACTTATTTGCCTTTCACTCTCAAAAGAAATCCTGAGATATATTTATGTACTTATTTTTTATGTTTACGCTACAAAATTAAATCTAGAGTTGTGAGTTGCTTAAAATTAGTGTCAGGAATTACGCTGTATATTGGTGTATATGATGGTGTAGATTGGTATAGCTATGGAGCTATATTGCACTTTTTCTGGCTCTGTAGAAGTTTTAAAAGTAACGAGTGGGTAACGCATGAAGTATTGATTCACTAGTTAATAATAAGCCAATGGCAAAATCTAACGCAAAGCCACATTTTAGGCTCAAGTCTATAAATATTTGATGGAATAAAAGGAAATTTAAGTGTGGTAAAGGACAGATAAAATGTATTACCTATCACCTTCTTGAAGATGGATGGGAACGGTCGGCCAGACCCGTCAGCCCTCACTCAGGTGCTGTACGTTACCTCATACTGAAAATATAAACAGGGCTGAGTTGAGAAAATACAAACACTTAGAGATATTTGTTTATTTTAAAAGATACAAATAAGCAGACTCCTTATAATAAGAATGGGCACCATAACGTTAATAATGTGTCATTATCTTGTATATCCTAAATTAATTGGTACATAAGATTTAGTACGCTGGAATTATCGACAGAAGAAGATAAGACTTAGGTTTTGGTATTCTCTACATAAACGCATCTTCATACACATAATAAAAGCACTCAAGTGCGAGTCGGATTCGCTGATGAAGGGTTCCGTAACGGCAATTGCAATTGAGCAATCATAATATAAAAGTTCTTTCAGCTCTTTTCATACAACCTATGCCGTAGTTGCGGTATACGATATTTCTCCAATTACTGGATTCTTTTTTTTTTTGAATGACTAATTTGTTGCTAATCTTGAAAACTTCACCGAACTTTGTGGGCCGAGCAGAGTGCTCAGCCCGATTTTTTTTTTTTGAATGACTAATTTGTTGCTAATCTTGCGATTTTTACATCCTCACCGAACTTTGTGGGCCGAGCAGAGTGCTCAGCCCGAGACATCATTATTTAGATGGATTGGGCTGTTTCCTACAACGCCAGCACCAAGGGCTGTCTCCCGGGAGACCGTACCTCGACTTGGTGCTGCGTTCTGGTTACTGGGTGGACTTGGTGGAGGAGTATTTGTGGCTCGTCGCTCGGCGTTAGGCGCCGCGCGCAAGAGAGGTCTTCGTCGCCGAGACCGGCGGCGACGGTGCAGTGTTGTGTTAAGGTGGTGTAAGTTTGTCGTGTTCCGGTTTGGAGTTGGGAGAATAGCGTTTGCCGCGGTTATTGGGTCCGGGGATCCGATAACACGTGGCGAGGTTTTCTATGATCGGGAGCCCGAGAATATCAAAGACATTATATTAAAAGGCGTATGGTCAATGGTTGCGCGATCCTAAACTACACAGCGCCAACTCTTGGCAGTAAAGCACAACAGGTATTTTAATTAGTGGAGTTACAGTAACTATTAGACAAAACTGCTTACGAGATCTCGTTTAAAAAAAATTTGGTTAAGGACTACATTGTAGTGGACATCATACGAATATATATTCTTTAGTTTTATCATTCTCTAATTTAAGAACACATTTCACCACTATGAAAGTGCCTTTTAAAAACTAAAAGAACTTTTTAGTTTTTAAAAAAGTGATATTAGAAACCTCTAAATCATTTTCGAAGACCTTTCCAATGAAACCCCTTACTTAGAGATTTAATGAAAAAAAATGAGTTTTAGTTCTAATAAAAATATATTATAAAAATATATTGTATAGTTTCTTCTATAGTTTCGGAAAAATAGGATGTGAAATACGGATGGACATACAGACAGACACGACCAACCTGTAAGTGTTCCGTTTTTCCGTTGGGCTGTTTTGACAAACAGATAACCTTTTGGATATATTATAAATATTAGTATGATGTAACTGAAAAAACAACCGCCCTAAAAAGACCTTTTTTATGATATAGGAAGGCAAGCAAGCAGACGGATTTCCTGATGGGAATAGTGTATCGTCTATTTCCTCGCTGCCATCAAATCTCCTAGATGAGCTTAAGTAACGAAGCCACCGCTTTACTCAAGACCCTGATCTGACATGACTTTGTACATAGTGACTTATGACTGTATAAGAATTAACTAATTAACTAACTAGACATTAGCAAAGTAGCCGTGAAAAACTATCGAAAGCCATACTTATAAAAGAAGAAGAAGAACATTGGTAATGTAAGCTCCGTCTCAGAATATAGTAAGAGCACAAGACAGAACAAATCTAAAAACATGAAACTAGAATCGTTCGGGACGTCTTATCCCGTTTTGAACTGTTCGCCAGTCTGCACTCATGGCTTAATATATTTTTTTAGGATATTAGAAAGCAAACAAGCAGACGGATTTTCCGATGGTAAAAAATTCACACTGCCTAGAGATAGATACCAAAGGTGGTAATGGTGCGTTGCCAACCTGTGGCCGGGATGTTGTTTACCTTATCCTCCGAACCGGAACACGTCATGACGTTATGGCGGCAGAAATAGGTAAGGCGGTGGTACCAATCCGGGTGAGTCGCTGCGAAACTCCACCACCTAGTCAGATGTCACGGTGTTAGTGACGGTAAGCCTGTGCTCGCCTTTTACGAGCTGCCTAGAAGGAAGGCAGATGGTCTATTCTGCGAAGAAGCCCGGACCAATACGGGGAAAAGACATGTTTTAAACTGAAACTGAAAGTAATTATTAGAACATTGCTCTCGATTGTTCCTGCGCCAGAACGCGGCATGAGTATTGCTAGTAACTGTACTCTTTTCTACACATAAGTTAATCTTCTTTTGTGTAATATGTTGCAAAACAATTGCTGTGACTTATGACTGCGAAACCTTTCTAACTTAACTTTCATTTTTCGATGGTAACGATTATTGTCTCCTCTCTAGTACTCACTGAGTAAAAACCGAATATTTCCAGAAATTCCATTGAAGTTGTTCCATGATAGTCCAAACTATTGGATTTTTTCCCAGAGGTTTCATTAACTGGACTACTGGGATTATTTTTTATAATTTACTAAGGATTATAATTTCCTAACTGTTCCGTAAAACAAACAAACGGACCGTAGAACATAAGTTACATAGAAAAAATAAATAATAAAAAAACATTAAATGTACTATTTTAACAAAATTTTGAAGGAAACAAAAAAT
>NJDC01001082.1:146658-166579 GCA_002245475.1 Calephelis virginiensis
ACACACACACACAGAGACAAGTCAAACTTATTACTCCCCTCGTTTTTCGTCGCGGGTGAGTAAAATATATGAATTTCTTTGAAACTTTAAATTCATTTCAAGGCATTACTTAGAATTATCGCCTCTGTGGTCTAGCGGTTCAGTTGTTGGACTTGACTGCATGAGGTCCCGGGTTCGAATCCCGGGTCGGGCAACAAAAATAAAATTGGGTTTTCCAATTTTCTTATAAAAAAATGTTGCTCGGGATAGGATATGTATGTGCCCGGTTGACGATAGGCTTGCCACCTATCACATTGTGGGACTTAGTATCTTCGGCTAGTCGTGGGTGCCCTTGTTGTGCCTCTGCCCACCTCTTCGGGGATATGGGCGTGAAGATACTTTTTTTTTTTACTTAGAATTGTGTATCTACACGACATGACCGAAGAAGTTATCGAGAAAGGAAAACACCTTTCTGCAGACTTTAAGTATTAAACAAACTTAATACTCAAAGATAACAGAGCATCATCAATTGGTCATAGCCAAAAGTTGCATGTTTAGTTGCTACTGAAGTGTTTTTTCGTTTCTTAAAAATATTTGTTTTCTCCATTTTAGGAACTGTCAAAACGGAGATCATTAAAAACAGTTTTATAAATGTAGATTCTTATTTTATCATTTTTCTTAGTTGATTTACCATCCATCATAATGTGGGACTTTCTGTCTTCGGGTAGTCGTGAGTATTCTGGTTGTACCTCTGTCTATTTCTTCTGGGATACAAGTGGGGAGATGTTTTTTTTTGAAATATTTGTAAATAGGTTAGCAGTTGTAATATCTCATAAAATGACCTTGGCGAGGGTTGGTGCTATGGTTGGTATTAATTACATCAAAATTCTACTATCCTACTAGTATTGAAAAACATTTGTATATAAAAAAAATATAAAAAAAAGTTTGCATGTTTGTTCTTCACGCAAAACATGTTCAACCGATTTTCATTGTCACACACATAGAGGGTAACTTGGATTTACAAATAGGATTGTTTTTATCTCCAAAAAATGGTTCTGTGGATCATTAACCACGCAGGTAACAGCTAGTCATATATTTTTTGAATAGAATCTAGAATTAATATAATTGGAATTCCTACATCTAGTTTTATGCAGTTTATAATATAAAATAAAGTTTCAACGAGAACTTTTCTTTACCTTAATTTTAATTGAAGTCAAGAAGAACTTGTGAAAATGAGATATTCTTTCTAATTAGACGGGAAATGAGATGTGCGGAGCAGGAGCGAGAAACATTTTAATAACTAGGAGCTGTGGCACTGCGAAACCAAGAAAAATCTCAAGCGTTGCACTTAAATTAACAATTAATGTTTTCTAGGACTTTGATGGTAGCTTTGTGTTTCAGTAGCTAAAAAAACCTATTATAGTTTAGAAATTTTTAAATTTATTTCTTAGAATAATGAGATAAAGGTCGAATAACAAAGAAGGTATTTGTCTCATATTCAAAAATTTTAAGTATCTTTACGCCCACATACCTAAGTAGGTAGGCAGAGGCACAACCAGGGCACCCACGACTAGCCGAAGACACAAGTCCCACAATGTGATATGTGGAAAGTCTATCGCCAACCGGGCACATATCCAATCCCGAGCAACAGTTTTTTGGAGCTTCATTGAACATTTTTAATTTTCGTGTTGTTTTACTTTACATTTTAAAAGTGTTCGACAATGTGGGCCTTATTGATTCGAAGACCACTACTGTTAAACTGCTGTTCAGAATTTTGCACTGATATAAAAACGCTATTAAAACGGGTTGCACTCCGGGAGTGCCGGCAGAAGTGAAAACTTGAATATTAACGTTGTGCATTTTTGACATTTTGGAATAATTTTGCACGAATTGCTTAAATTATCAGTATGAAAGTACTATCATTTATGTGGTAGAATACAACATTCATTTATTGCACTATCGTACACAAACATGACAACACGGACATTCGCGCAAGCGCCCTGCGCCGTCTTACGAATTTTCGTCTTACGGAATTTCAGGTCACGTGTCTTGACGCCATTTACCCATTCCAAAAAAAGTGCGCAACGCCGCCAAAGTAGTTTTCACTTCAATAATGCAAAGTATTCGCGTTCTTCAAGGTAAGGTAGCTGGAAAATTGCACATTAAACCCCTTAACAGGACAGCAACGCACTTATAATTTATATGATATCTATGTAACTATAGGCCGCGGGTTTATGTGATAATCAGGAGAACCATGTGCTGTTTTATTCCATAAAATAAAATTTGAGTTAAGAACAGATGACGCGCCTCTACGTAACACCTTATTAGCGCGTATATATGTATAATTATAATATCTCAACTGTTAGTATATTGAAATATCATTGTTGTGAGTTTCGTTAATAGATAATAATATATTGAAGTGGGGGGCGTTCTAGATAGATTCAATTCACTGTCTGTTTCAAATGGCCGTCTGCAATCTACCGCCACTTATAAACAAGGGAGTTGTACGATTCTATACCAATACTCTTCGTAGTTTAGAGCTTCAAATGACATAGATTGTGCGCCTGAAGTATACACAATTACATATTTAGGTACTTCGATAAATTTAACCAGTTATCCTGAGTATGTAATTTTAAAGTTATTGATAATTAGTTAGAGTTATATGTTATACTGTTTTAAGAATCGGGTATTGATTGTTAATTAATATTTATTTGAAAAACATGCCTTGTAATGCTAAGAAGATCTTACCTACATCATTCTTAAGAGACATTATCCTTTCCTTAAATAATTTATTATCATCTTGCTTTATGTATTTATTAATTACACTTTAAAATTTAAAATATAAAAAATGTGAAAGACCCCAAACATAGAAATGTACAAATCAATTATATATTTTGAGATTGGGAAGTTTGGGTATTATTATAGTCCAAGTCTCTAGTTCTTTCTTTTCAGATATTCTTCTAATGTTACAACTACATCGTATTTATATTATATTTGTCAGACAAGAAAAGGCGAAAACCAGTGTTGAGGTAGATTAAGCCTCAATAAATATTGAGCTTTTCCTTGGCGGACTCATGACACTCTGTCTCTATATCTCATTATCACTTTTTTGTACGTTATTTAAGTTCCTTAAGTTTAGAGTTAGATAAGATTTATAGTTGATTTTTGTATTAGTTATCTGTGGTAAGTTTTAGTCTGTTAATAAATGTTTTCTTTGTTCTTTGTACTCTTTCTAATATCCCAATAAGCAAGCCGAACCATAAAGCGCATAGTATTCGGCGCAGGCTCGACACTTAGAACCGCTCTACGGCCAATCGTAAGTGTATTTATTTAACGAGAAAGTATTTTCCTTTTCTACTTATTGGAAATATCTCTTATTATACAAAGAGTCTTTGGAAAACTCTTGGAGATATAATCAATCCCTTCTACGTAGTTCATCAGAGTTAACATAACTAAATAAATACTTTTCAAATTCTTATTAGACGTGTGTTTTGACATTGATAGAAAAACAAATCACATATTACTACGCAAGAAGTTTGGTAAATACATTTATTTTGTTATGAAGTTCCTGTAATTAGTTTGCTGTATCAAGGACGTGGGAAGTGCTACGTTATATGAGACTTTTTAATTTAACATTTGCACAGAAAGTTACAAGCTATCGACAATTCCCCTATTTTTATCGTGTCGGTCCGGGTCCTCTAAGTAGAATAAATTCACTGCCGTCCTGTCTGGCAGCTCGTAAGAGCTGAACAAAGGCGAAGCTGGTTATTGCCAACAAGACCACTGGTGGTAGAGTGCAATGCAGCAACTTTTCTAGGTAGAGATCCACCGCCTTACCCGCTCTTGTCGCTTTCACGTCTCGATACCGTTTCGTTCTACAAACGTAAGCTGAGTGCGATTTGGTGTACTTTGTGGAGAGTAAATTCTTCTACAAATAGGGTTACTCTTGAGTCTCGATTTCTTGCAAATTGGAAATTGGATTCGGATATGTCATTTATGATACTCTTGAATACGGCGCTGACAGCTAAAGTATTTTCTCTCTTTTTAAGAAGTTTGATAGGAGACAAAGTTCCCGCTTGTCAACTTCATTGAGTTATTATTTTGCCAATTAGAGCATAACAAATGTCAACTGTCATACGTGTTATTATCGAAAGTCAAAATACAAAATTACTACAATATTTTTCTGCAAGAAACCTAGACAAAATATTAAATATATATAAAACACTTTGCTTAAGTAAATTTCAAACTTACTTAATACATAATCTAAAGAATGTTGTGAATCACTTCTACTTTTACTTAACTTCAAGTGCATTTGCATTTTCCTTGAATACAATGACTATTAGATCAACTAGAAGTATTACATAATTAAAATTAGTTTTGCAACAAACTAGGTACCTACTTACCTAATAGCTAATTTGAATCAAAACGACATATTTTATAGCAATATCAGCCCGAAATTTTGATAGAAAATCCTATCTAACCTTCGCGGCTTCATATTCAAAAGTATCCAACCATAATTCTTCTTCTTTCTTTAGGTTTTGGCCTTCACGTTAGTATTTAGCCATTACTTAAGTACTAATTTGCATCTAATTTTATTTCAATTTCAATTAATTTTAATTAATCGTCAGTCATAAGTCGTCAGTAAGTCATGTCAGGCTCTTGGGTAAAACGGTGGCTTTTTTACACAAGCTCATGTAATGAGTTTTGGCGGCAAAGAGGAAATATACGATGCGCTAATTTCTTCATGATTATTTCATTTGTGCACTTTCACTGAACAAAATTGTACAAAATGCCACCAAAATTGACTAATTTCACTCAATATTAACACGAAATTCAATAATTATGAAAAAACTTCGACCATCTTTTCTCTCGATGGCGCCAAAAACCAAGCATGATTCAATTGACAATCTTTTAAAGCGCATGTGCACAGATGCCACCAAGCTGAAAAAGCCTGAGTCCTACCATTTCTATGGTCCTACCATACTCACTATGATGACGGTCTGTCCTATCTATACTTGTACTTAAGTAAGTCTTTTTAATTTGTGCTCTTAAATACAGTAAGTATGGTACCATTCCTAATAGATTATCCCTAAAGGTTAGTGATAAACGGTTAAGTAACTTAAACGAGTTACCGCCCCAACAGTTACGCGTGTCCCACAGAATTAGCAAAATAAAGGCTAACTCTACATCTGTTATAATGGATTTCCGCAAAGTAACGACTCTTTGAGTTTGACTACCTCATCGGTCGAGTGGCTAGCGTACACGCCTAACCGACCAACCACGAGGCTCGGGATTCCGTTCCCGACGGGGGCAGGCATTTTTGTGATGAACATTTAGCTGTCTGAATTTTCGGGTCTGGGTGTTTACTAAATTTACTCTGGTATTTGTTTAAGTATTTCTATGTATTAGAATCATTGACCCTTAACACAAGCATATAATTTGCTTACTTATTTGGAATGTTTTATTTATTTAACGGCTTATAAAATAAAAGCTTGTTTTCTGTCAATTGTCATAAAAATATATTTTTCTTTAATTTTAACCGTCCTTAAAAATTAGGTTTGTTTATTTTTTGGTATGTTTGTTTTTCGGCCAGCACAGAACGAATTTGGATGGTTCTTTTATAAATAGAAAGGATATGACTAAGATGTGCTACCATTCAAATTTATAATGATCCAACATAAGGTTTTTGTGTAATACTCAATAATGAATTTTCACTTTATTTTAACGATATCATGTTATAAGTAAAAATGTGTCGTGAGTATCGGATATAAATAATTAAAAATGTTATTAATACGCGACGACTTTAGTTTAAAATCATATAATATCTCTAGCGGCCCGCCCTGACTTCGCACGGTTATACATACTCGTACATATCAACCTTCCTACTCAATCACTTTATCTATTAAAAAACCGCATCAAAATCCGTTCCGTAGTTTTAAAGGTTTAGGCATACAAAGGGACCTAGGGACAGAGGAAGCGGCTTTGTTTTATACTACTTCCGTTGCGTAGTTTTAAAGATTTAAGCATACAAAGGGTCATAGGGACAGAGGAAGCGACTTTGTTTTATACTATTTCCGTTGCGTAGTTTTAAAGATTTAAGCATACTGTTACGACTTTGAGTACCTATATCTCGAAAACGAAGCGTCGTACAGCAAAACCCCAAAAACGCATAAGTAGGTATTAGGTCTACTATCGAACAGTGAAGAAAGTTCTCGAAAAGTCGTTGATAAGAGAACAACGTTTTCTGGAACATTCGTGGTCCGCGGCAAGTAGTACCTATACACAGCGCGCATTGTTTACGTATAGCGCCGCAGGTAATAAATCATGTCCTTGACGTAATCACCCGAAGATTCGGGAAGCGTCTATTGTGTTAGATTGTATGAGAAGTTTCTCGAACCATGGGCATAGCAGTATATAAGGAGGCATCGAGCCGCGACCCGCCAGTTCAATTTCGGAAGCGAAATCGAAGCGATCTCTACTAAGCGACAAGGAAGAATTATTTCGGCGAATACAGCGAGGACATTGGACCAGTGATTTTACTTAGCGATTCGGATTCTGTTAAGAGGATTTTTGTGGAAGCTTTCAATAAACGTCTTCTACGTTACAAACGGCATTTTATTACCCATAGCTCGTAACAATACTAAGGGACATAGGGGCAGAGTAAGCGACTTTGTTTTATTGTATGTAGTGATAATATTGTATCATATACATATATCATAACATCGGTCATGTGGAAAGAATGACAGGTGAAAGATTGACAATGCAATACAATGCGAATGTGGATGGATGTAGGTACCCGGGGAGACCTATGTAGAAATTCCACAATCAGATCAGTCGGATATTATCTGAGGGTGATGTTAAGAGTCCCGAAACCGGCCTGTTTGTATGAAAAGGGTAATGAATGTGAAGGAAGCCAGACAGGTTTGTCAGGATCGTGAGGTCTGACACTCCATACTCTCTGCCTACCCCGTAAGGGACTTGGCGTGAAGATATGTTTGTAATATCAAATTGTTTCAATTATATTTGGTTTTATTTTTATCAGCATTAGTTACTATATAAATAGCACAAATTGCATTACTTTCGGGAAAAATGTATGATTACGAAAACCCATAAATATATGAATTTAATCAGAAGCTATTCGAAACACGTCGCCACCGCAAACGAGTAATTGACTGGATTGATTTATGGATTGGCACATCACGTCTGTGCCATATTGATCGTAAGTCTTCACGTGCCCAATCAATCTCTCTTTAGAAATGTTTATTAAGGTAAAATAAGTGACTGACAAAGATAAAGTAATGTGTAGATGGGTCATTTTAAGTCTCCTTATTAATTAAAAAAAAAAGTATCTTCACGCCCATATCCCCGAAGAGGTGGGCAGAGGTACAACCAAGGCACCCACGACTAGCTGAAGATACTAAGTCCCACACTGTGATAGGTGGCAAGCCTATCGCCAACCGGGCACATTTCCAATCCCGACCAAATTCTTTTTTTTTATTGGAAAATTGGAAAAACCCAATTTTCTTTTTGTTGGTCGACCCAGGATTCGAACCCGGGACCTCATGCAGTCAAGTCCAACACCCGGACCGCTAGACCACAGAGGCGATCAACCTTATTAATTAAGAATTTAAATATTTTTTTTAAATATGATGAAACGTGTAATATTGTTGGTAATTTAAGTGCGCACTAAACTTATCTTAAATTATCGTTATCTTTTTTCAACGAAAGTAATCGAAAGAGACAAAATACTTGTAGTGCTGTCAAATAACAGATAGTCCCTTTCACAATTTAACATATTGTGTGACATGTCTAAATTGCTTCTCTTCCAAGTTTGTTTCATTTGAAAAAGTAAAAAAGATAAAACTACAAATTTGATTCTCATTATGTGCAGTGGTTTATCAAAATTAATCAAGAAATTAAGGCAGAGATGGCTCTGAAATGATAAGACATCATTTGTGTTATTAAATATTACATTCATTTATTCATTCATACATCCATCCATCCGTCCATCCGTCCATCCATCCATCATACCTACGTACATACATACATACATACATACATACATACATACATACATACATACATACATACATACATACATACATACATACATACATACATACATACATACATACATACATACGTACAAAAAATTGCGTAGAAGCAGCGTGCTTGAAGCAGTAGGCGTAAACTAGTGTTTAAAATGAATCAACTTCTCAAACACAAGTTTATTCCTCTCGTTCGACCAAGTTATTTTACCGGAGACACCGCAATCAAGCTCACGTGAAATCCAAAACAAAATTCGAAACGGAATCCAATTTTAATTCGATCACGGACATCGCATTGAGCTGTCGTAGAGCAATTGATTTTTAAAAGAAACTTCATTTAATTAAAAGCAGTTTGCTTTTGCATTTTTACGATCTGTTATTCTTCCGTAGAATATTCTGAAAGCGTTCGTCGTTTTAGTTCATCATCTAGATTTTTTAAATCGTACTTTTAACCTTTTTTTAGCTTTGCTATCTTCGTATGTTGTGTGTCATTTCGTCTAAGTATTAAATATTTTACCATTAACTTTTTTAATTAGTACATATAGGTTTGTGTTGGCTCTTAGACCAACACTGTAAGTACATTTACTTTACTCCTTGGGACCAACTTTGGATAAAATAAATAAATCTTTAATCTCTTGTTTAAATGTCACTTTTTTGACTTGTAAAACAATATATTAATTAAAAGTAGGTTAAAATATAGGCAACGGTCGCAAAGTAATGAGTTGCAAGTCCTATTACCATTTGGCTAAGACGTCTTCAAGATGTATATTGCTTTCATTGGTCAATCGCATGTGACGAGATTTTCAAATCCGACCACTGCCTAAAGAATGAAGCAAATAGTTTGTAATGTTCAATATTCAATATATTTTGTGTGTATGAGACAGTTAAATTTTCATTTCTAATTTTCAACTTTATTTTTAATTTTTAATCATATTTGTAGCTTATTTTTACTGATTTCATTTAAGTAAATTAATTTGAGTTGAAAACTTTTTAAACATAGATGCTGCAAAAAGTTTAAAATCATTTTTTTTTGCAACATGACATATCTTACAAATTTTCATAAGTATCAGTAATATTATTAATTATTTACATATAACTAAACCTTATTAGATAAAATTCATACTGAATGCATTACTTATGGATTAAATTCATGTAGTTTAATTTGGAAATGCGTCTAAATGGTCGTTTGTTAAATTGTTTTAAAACCGCAGTCAAATAATCGTGAAGCACAAATACAAACCTTATTAAATTTGTAGTTAATAAAGTAATTTTAATTTTAACTAAAATAAATTTAAAGTTTTTAAAGTTAAATAAAAAATAAAAGTTTTTAAAGTTTTTAAAGTTAAATAAAAAAAAATTTTAAAGTTAAATAAAATTTAAATCTAAAGTAAATTTTTAGCCTGTGTCCGCGTCAAGGCCAAGGTATACGTACATTTTCTTTACAGCCATATTCCTGAAGAGATACATAGACTGTCAACAAGGTCACCCACAATTACCAGAATGTGCTAATTCCCGCAATATGATAGGTGGCAAAAACATCGTCAACTGGACACAGGTCCAATCACGAACTGCGTTATTTTAATGTTAGTTTTCACGAGTTATTATTGTCGAGCCGAGACTTTATATAGTCAGCACCAAGTCAGTGGATCACAAAACTACAAAGACCAACGGATACACGCAAATAGGAATAACTAAAGAAAAAAGTGGCTGTGATATACGGACAAACACGTTATGTTTGCGTAACAATATTACGAAAAAGCAAAAAAAGACGTAATTAATACTGAACGTGTTTTTATTTTGGAGTCTATTAAAATACTTGTAGATATACATTATGATGAAAATGTTACTGACAGGTTTTTTTTTAATTCTGATTTTGAATTACCTACCAATTAGTTGTAATTTATGGTCAATTTTATTAGCTTTTTATTTTTAATTTCAGAATATAATAAGCGCGTTGCCTATAGTGGAACAATCCAAATTTTATAATTATTATAAAATTTGGATATATGAATAATTGTGGAATACACAAGCGCAATTACAGTTCTGGCAACTTACGAAGATGAGCGGGCTTAAGTTTTATAAAGCTATTAATAATCGGGAATGTCTATAATTATTTACCTAAAGTTTTCCACAAAATTAAATTAGGTTGTTTTATGCTAACCATACCGATTTCGCTCTCACGCACACTTTGACAATATATATAAATACGCGCTAACCACAAGTAAAGGCCTCTTCCCTTCGTGAGTTGCAAGAATTGTAATATTGCAGCTCATGACTAAATTTATTTTCAGCTATCACTATATTCTTTCAATGAAAGTAATAAAAATAGACAAAACACTTTTAGTGGTATTAAGTTTGTGCACGATGTTTCTGGTGTTTAAACTGTTCTTCTGAAAATTAATAATCAAAAACGTCATGTATGCACTACACGATGGGCCATCCTAGTGTCCCACTAGGATGGGCCATCGTATAGAGGACGGAGGGCTTATGGGCTGGCAGCTGGCGAGCCGGTGGCCGCAGTGTCGGTATTTCAGCCGCACATCAAAGGGAATGAGCCAGCGATGGCGGTACGTCTCTACACGTGGCCCATCGAAAACGTAAATGTGATATGATAGCCAAGTTCAATATTTAGAATATGCATTTTTGTATACGTTAAAAGAATAATGATATAAACGGGGGTCAAGTTCCGAGTAGAAAATCTTGGAATGTTTATTACGTGAACTTGAAATATCAGGTTAATTTTTTTTCTGACAAAGATAATATTATCCTGAACTTTAGGTACATCAGTTTAGTCCAAACTTAAGCTTGAATTTCACGTTTAATAAGTAATTTGTCACGGGATATTTTTTAATTTTAACTCGACAGAGAAAAGAGGTGCTATAAGTTCAACGTATCTGTGCGTGTGTCTGTCTATGGTATCATAACTTTAAAATGTATAGACCGATTTTCAAGCGGATTTTTCTTGTAATAGGTAAAGTGCTCAGTACGGTTCAAGCATAACGAAAAAGGTGTTCTCGGGAGTTGTTGAAAATTTTGAATTTTAATTTCATTGTTATATCACCAGCTGCTTTCCTACAAAATTTTATTACTAGGTACGTTATTGCATTTAATTATTTAAATTTTAGTTATATTTTCTTTGTATACACCTATTAGTAACTCAGTTACAACTATTAAGTTTCTAGGTCATCTGAAAGTAGGTTATGTTCTTTCACATACAAATCAGTAAAGGAGTTAGTAAGCAGCTCCCAATCCAGCTATTACGGTGCTCCGGGCAAAATTAATTTTTGCTGTATTTTACCCATGCTTAAATCCATGCAGGGTGTAATTTTCGCCTGTATAAAGACAAATTAACATGCCGATATTAATGAAACAAAATAAATTTCGTTTTAAGACATTAATTCAAAAATAAATTGAAAAACAGTTGCTTAAATTAAATTTGACGAGCCTAACTTATGCCGTCCCGCGCAATTACAAGTTTTGTCCCCTCCCCCCATGGATCAGACGCTGTCAGTAAGTCACAAAAAGTCGGGGTTTATACGTACATAACATCGACAATTGTTTGAGACATATTAACTAACTTCAAATAGGAGGAAGTTACATACATATACATACATATCGTCACGCCAAGTCCCTTACGGGGTAGGCAGAGAGTATCGAGTGCCAGACCTCACGATCCTGACAAACCTGTCTTGCTTCCTACACATTCATATAACCCTTTCCATACAAATACGCCGGTTTCGGAGACTCTTGAGACTCCTGTCAAATAGGAGGAAGTTATGTGTTTTTATGTATGGTAATCAATTTCTCCGACTTTGGCAGTTTTTACTTTTGACTTGGCTGAAACACTACCTCATGTCTAGATTACTGCTGCATCTACTAGCTCCACGTCCGTCCTGCAAAACGGACGGATCGCAATTGAATGAGGTCATCGTATAGATGCGCTCGTTCCATCGCTGGCCCATCGGGCTAGACCATCGCTGGGCCAGCGTGTAGTGCGTACAAATGTTCCATCGCTTTTAAAAAAATATACCATACACCAAAAATAAGTTTGGTTTGTGTACAGCAGAATTATCAAAATTGTAGTCTGTATTTTAGTATAATGTCAAATTAAACCTTGGAGTGCTTTAGTCTAGACGGCAGCACCCTGTAACATCTTGCTAAAATTAATACCGTTGCTCTGATAATTCCTGTGACCATATGGTCAGTTTTTCGTTATTGTGGAATTCCGGTTGTAGAATATGGAAGCTAGTAAACTTTTGGACGCAAAAGGCTTAACATATACAGCCTCATATTTGAAACCTACATGTTTTGGGTGTCAAAAGGCGACGTGTATTTCCAAATACTATAGTACTTGTATTTCTGACCGTTCAGGAAATCAACTTTCGTGTTTTCCAATGATATTATTTCTATGGATACTACAAGTTTGAATTTAGTTTTGCATAATTTATTAAATTTATTGATAGAGGATAGGGAGTAACAGATTTGATTGGTTTGGATGAATAGTTTATTGAGCCATTTCATGAAAGATATTGACATACTTAGTTAAAGATTCGAAGACAAATATTAGCTATTTTTAACCAACTCCATAAAGGAAGAGGCTCTAATTTGGTATGTTTTTTTTTCAGGTTTGTTACGTAATTACTCGTTCGAAAACGAAAAGATTCTGATCGTTCTATTATATGTAATGATAACATGCACATAAATCTCTAATGAAATTTCTTTCAATAAATATAAGCTTGCTGTATGCATTTATGTTTTTTAGTCTTCAGTCATTCATTCTATAATATTTGTTTGTAAAATAAAGAGTTAGTAATAATAATAATAAAACATCGTATATACCAAAGAGTATACAAATACTACGTAATAAGAGGCGGGACTTCTATAGATACATACCAAACCCGAATTTGTATAAAGTTTACTTGAAAATGTATAACCCGTATAATTTGAAAGTAAGTCTAAAGGCATTTAGATATAAGGCAACAAGTGGCATATGATTTGGGCGAATAAAAAACATGACTAACTTATTTTTTTTATTTTTTGATATGAGAGTTCTGCTAAACTGGTATATACATGCCAAGGCCATTACGGGATAGCAGAGAGAGAGTATTGAGTCCCAAATCTCACGATCACTCCACTTTCACTAGCCATCTCATACAAACAAGCCGATTTTCGAGATTCTTGACATCATCTTTGGTTAAAACCCGAGCGATTTGATCACAGAGTATCAAATTAAGTCTCCTCTGGTTAACTTCATCCATTCATATTTGCATTGCACATAATTTTTTTATGATAATGGAAGGCAAACCAGGTGTTGACCAGAAGTGTGGTGTTTCTCTTTTTCAATAAAGGTGGTAAAACGTAATTGACAAATTATAGACACATTTCGCTTCTTAGTCACGTTTACAAGTTGTTTTCAAGGTTCATCACGAACCGACTATCACGCAGTTCGGACGATTTCCAACCATCCGAACAAGCCGGGTCCCGTAAGGGCTTTAGCACCGTAGACCACATTCATACGCAGCGCCAGATTATACAGAAGACCGAAGAGTATAATCGGCCATTATGTGTTTATCTAGCGTTTGTGGACTACGAGAAAGCCTCGATTCGGTTGAGACATGGGCGGTGCTTCAGTCATATATTACAGCGATGCCGCATCGACTATCGATACATCGAAGTGTTGAGGTGTTTGTACGAAAAAGCCACTATGTCAGTCCAATTACAGGATCAGAGCTCGAAACCGATCTAGTTGCAGAAAGGTATGAGACAGGGAGACGCTATTTCTCCGAAACTGTTCACTGCTGCACTGGAAGATGTCTTCAAGCTTCTGGACTGGAAAAGACTCGTCATCAATATCAACGGCGAGTACATTACTCACCTTCGTAGATATATTCGTAGATGATGTTGTTATTATGGCGGAATCGCTAGAAGATGCTCGGTGACCACGATAGAGTGTCCGAACACGTGGGTCTTAGATTGAACTTGGAGAAGACGAAAGTCGTGTTCAACGTTCATGTTGCACCTATACCAGTTTACGTTGGCGACTCAATTTTTGAAGTTGTTGATCAATATCTATACCTAGGTCAAACTGTTCAGCTAGGTAAATCCAACTTTAAGAAAGAGGTCAAACGCCAAATTCAACTCGGATGGTCAGCGTTCGGGAAGTTAATCTTTTAGTTTTTTATCTTTATCTTCTTGTCCAAATTACCGCAGAGCCTAAAGTCGAAAGTCTTCGACCAGTGTGTATTACCGGTGATGACATATGGAACTGAAATTTGGCCGTTAAATGTGGGCCTCTTATATAAGCTCAGAGTCGCTCAGAGCTATGCTTGGTGTTTCTCTGCGACATATGATCCGTAATTCGGCAATCCCCAAGAGAACGAGAGAAATCGACATAGTCCAGAAAGTCAGCAAGCTAAAGTGGCAATGGACCCAAGTCAAGTGGCCCCAAAACGATTTTTCAGACAAAAGATTGTCAATTTTAGACACAAGTTGGTTCCGGTTCTCGATGACATGTTCCCGCGATTTATTATGTCGGCCAAAGTATAAGGCTTCCCCAATAGTGTCGTCTGCATAGCAATGAGTGTCACTAATTTGCAACATGTCATTGATATGCAGAAGAAACAAAGTAAGACAAATCACACAGCCTTGAGAAACACCAGCAGTAACAGGTTTGGACTTCGAGCACACACCGTCGACAATGACCTTGATGCTACGCCCCATCAAAAAACTAGTGATCCATACACATACACATACACGTACATAATTTCTCAGGAAGATCGTAAGAAGGAAGCTTCAATAGAAGCGCCTTGTGCTACACCCGATCGAAAGCTTTCGCTATGTCCAAACTGACAGCCAATGCTTCGCCCTTGCTTTCGACTGCTTGCGCCCATCGGTGTGTTAAGTAAACCAAAAGATCACCAGCTGAACGACCACGACGGAAACCGTATTGACGATCATTTAATAGCTGGTGCTCCTCTAGGTACCTTAAGAGCTATTCCCTGATAGCAAGAAATTAACAATGCCTAGAGACACCAAAGGTGGTAATGGTGCGTTGCCAACCTGAGACCGGGATGGGCTTTAAACAAAAATGAGTTTACCTCCTGCCTGCTACCCTCCAAACCAGAACACGTCAACAGCAAGCATTGTACGTTATGGCAGCAGTAATAAGTAGGGCGGTGGTACCAATCCGGACGAGTCGCTGCGAAACTCTAGTAGAATGTCACGGTGCCAGTGACGGTTAGCAGATGCTCGCTGTTTATGAGCTGCCTGGCACGAAGGCAGATGGTCTATTCTGCAAAGGATAACATGAGTTCGATTTAGAAGCTTAAACTGGCCAATATTAATTTCCATGTACTTAGCCGAAATCATCGTTTATATAGAACCATGACCAGCCATTATGAAAAAAAATTGGAACAATTTGAAGTTAGTTGTTATATTGGGGTAAAAAATAAAAAGAAGACGTATCAGTTAGGTAGCTTAGTATCAGAAGACGGATATAAGATACTTTTTATCCCACTAGACTACGAGGAAACTAGGAACATATTTTTTTTAATTTTCCTATACAAACTGAATAGCTAGTCTACTTATATAAAAGAAAGTCGTATTAGTTACACTATTTAAAACTCAAGAAAGATTGAACCGATTTAGATGAAAACAGTTCTGCATTGCTCTACATTACGAAAGGTATCTTAAAACCAGGAGACGGACATATGATACTAACCATCCCGATCGAATGCGACGAAACTAGTAAAAACCACATTTTAATTTTTACCAAATAAATTGAACAAATGAAAGAAGTTCTCCCGAACAGCTAGTATATTTTAAATTTAAGCATCACTACGGTGTTTTATTATGCTGGAAATATTCAAAGAACTTCAAATTTTAGTAAAACCTAACGCAAAAGTTATTAATAAAATACTTTCACAGTAACCCATTTATTATTACAACGCATTGCAGGGATGGTGAACAAATATCCATCTAGGGTACCAGAAAACGATTATTTAGGAAAACAGCGAGGCAGCGTAATGTTTGCTCCCAGCTGTATACTTCGTTAAGTCTCGTACACCGTGACCGTATTTACATTTCGTGGATACGTAGTTTCATTTTACTTTGGGTAAATGCTCAATGCCACGAAATAGAATTTTCAACCTGAGCAAATTTACCCTCAAAACAATGGCGGCTTCAGTACATTTGAAATTTAAAATAAAAATATTTACCGTACTAGTCATGGATTTGTAAACAGAGAGTATTTAGATTTTAATTCACAGTAAAACCAGATTATTCCTTTGATAATTTACGATAACGATTTCATAAGTAGGGTCGTCTGGGTAAATAAATGTTCGTGGGATTTTCCAGGATGTGGTGATAGAATTCATCAGATACAGACTTGCTGACAATAAGACTATCTTAGAAGAACGCTCTTCAAATGAAAAAAAGATTTTTTAAAGTCAGTTCAGAATTAACTGAGAAATGTTTAAAATATATAAAAAATAAAGAAGTCGACCATATCAATAAGCTCCTTTTTTTAAATGAGATGCTATTTCTATTTTTAAATGTTTATAGTTTTAACACTTAAACAATTAAAAGGGTTTTATTGAATCAGTATTAAAAATTTTATATTCCACATTGCCCAAGTGACAGCAAAGACGAGTCTTTGATTCTTATATCACTGAAGTTTAACACATCCACTCGTAGTATGGATAACGTTACGTTCGACTTAAAAAATGCGGCACGTATACCACTTTAATTTTAAATATTATGATTTAAAAAAAATCAGATGATTTAAACAACAACAGAGGAGAACACTCACGAGGAGGTCAGAAGTGAAGGATAGTTATACCTCTTTGTCTAACAGTTCATAAGGCAGGGATTGGTTAAATAAACCACTGGCGGTAGAACATTGTTCCGGGTCGGTTGAACCCGTTAAAAGTATGATATAATGTAGACAATAGGCTTTAGCATTCCGGCCACAGGACAGAAAGAAAATATAAAATGTATGGTGTAGTTATCTCTTACTATTGGAAGAGCCATGTTCTTGTTTGGTGCTTTATTACAAGAATCACGACTTACATAATTTAAGTATATTAAAACTCCAAAACCCGGACTCCAATTTGATTACTACTTTTTCTTCGTAAATTTTTTTTTTCTATTTTCTGCCACATCAATATTAATATTTTTTTTTACAGCGAACAAGCACGTGAATCCCCTCATGGTAAGAGATCACCGTATGCTAAAGACACTATAAAATTCGTAGGTGCCTCACTGCCCTGTGGTCAGGGTGTAAGACGAATTCTGCAAGTCTACCGACTACCTTACCCTCCGGACGTGAACATGACATTGTCATAATAGCGACAGAAGTGGGTGAGGTGGTGAATCTCAACCCGGGCAAGTTGCTGCACGACACTCTGCCAAACAGGACGGCTGATATTCTACACAGAAGAACCTGACCGACACAGGAAAAAACACACACACAAAAAATACAGACCTCTTTTTTGTAATTATTTAACAATACATAAACGAGTTTAATAAATAATGATTAACTCTGTTGTTAACTGACTCCAACAGAAGAAGTCATAAATTCAACTGTATGTTTTTTTAGTGTGTGTTTTTAATTTTGCCATGATCCATCCACTGTTTTTTTAGCTAAACTTATAAATGCATAAATTTTAGTAGGTATATGTTTAGTTACAACATTATTAATGATGTCATCGACAAAGACTTCCACTCGAATCTTCTGCACCATTTAGCACTTAAAGCTGCTAGTAAGATGTTGATAAAATTTTAGTGGGATTATTTTGGAATCATCAGTTACCCTTCGAGAAAAGTATGATCAAATCATGACGTGGTGATGAAATACTTGAAGTCGTTTTCTTGCACTTTATGTATTTAGTATGTATGTGTAGAAATCATTTGCTGTGGCCTGCGACTTCACCCGAGTATTTTCAGGAGCCCGTTGTGCGATCGGAATTAAGAGTAGCCTTTATGTTTATCTAGGTCACAATCTATTGGTATTCCAAATTTCAAACAAGTCCGTTAAGCTATTCAAGCGTGAAAGAGTAACAAACGTCAATACATACTCGGAAACTTTCGCATTTACGATATTAATAGGATAGGATAACCAATAGCATTTGAATTAGTAGACGATCATGCAAAACATATTGGAAGTGCCTTTTACGTAAAATCGGAACCCATGCATATATACTTTGACTTTATAAATGTGGCGTACGAAAGATACACGAGTGAAGCTTTAGACAATGTTCGTACCTAGTAAAAGGTAACCGTAATGATGACTTGAATAATGATAAATAAATGATATTTCGGAGAAACTTATACTTACCTCACAAATAAGGACCTCACAAATTAACCTAAACTCATACAAACAAAGAGTTAAAAAATGTTATTTTTATTTACTTTCATACAACAATCATTAAAATAAAACTGTAAAAAAAGGAACACCAAAAAGCATTTATCGCGATAACATTTGACTGTATAAAGGGGAAAAATATTTGAATATCGAATTCGAATATTTTTAATATTTACTCGATACGAAAATAAGAGCGTATGCGAAATTCATAATTCATTAATCTTTTACATAAAGTTAGCATATGAAACATTAATCCGTCGGCGTTTATCGGGAAAAATCCGCGAAATCCGCATTCAAGCTGCAAATTGGAAAAGTAATTGAATTTAACAGGATACGCAAAAAGTACGCGAACAATGGGGTGACAATTTGTTGTAATAGAGGATATGAAATCGTTAGATATGTTACCCACTTAATAAAGTTTTATTAAATCAAGCTAAATTAATGAAAAATGTATTTATATTTCCGTCGTATTTCTGAAACTCATCAACTGAAATGTGCGGATACTAGACAAATAACTATCGATAAAAAATGAAAAAAAATACATGAACTTTATAAAAACATATGCAAATAAATTTACCTTCGAGATCTCGTTTTGAAGTAACAGAGCTTTCAGTTAAAAAACTTTCAAAAACATTACAAATATTACAAATATTTGAACTTTTTGTTAAGTTTTCCTGTTTAAAATTATTATTTTATTTTAATCGAAGATACTTTCTAATTGTCAGACGAAACTAATTTAAAAAAATACAACATCAAAAAACAAACATACAATAAAATTAAAAAAAAAACCATTGAAATACCAGGATTTTTGTAAACCGAATTTTTTTATTTTTTATCTATAATTATTTGTCTAGTATCCGCACATTTGGTTGATCAAGTTTGGAAAAATCACAATGCATACTTCCACATTAGCATCATTCTGATAGAGACGGTTAATCTTTTAACTTTATGGTTAACAATCAATTCTAATTATGCTCGGGTTCGATTCCCGAAGGGGGCAGGCATTTGTGCTATGAAAAATTAGATGTCTACATTTCTAGGTCTGGGTATTTATTAAATTAATCGTGGTATCTATTTAGCTATTAAAATCGTTAACTGATACTCATAAAACAAGCTTTTAATTTGCTAACTTTTGGGTTAGATTCAATATATGTAATTTGTGCAGATATGTTTATTTATTGAAGTGAAAACTTCTTTAGCGGCGTTGCGCACTTTTTTTGGCATGGGAAAAACTTGTAAACTCGCGTCAGATCGTCAGAACGTAAGACGGCACACTGCGGATGCCCGATAAACACGGCACAAGATCTAAACTAAAACCTAGATTCGTTGCTGTTTTTGTATTTCTTAAATATTTCCGAAGAGTATAGGATGCGCAATGGATAATACGCCGCAATATACCTACCATTACATTCTCATAAATAGCAGATATTGCTCTATTTGTTCCATCTTGAAAATAAATTTTATGTGTAGACGAGCAATGTAAGATGTACAGATAATATGACGACGCTTCTAGCTGTGACGTGGTCTTACT
>NJDC01001082.1:168343-186011 GCA_002245475.1 Calephelis virginiensis
TTCAGCCATTCGAGCGTGAAAGAGTAACAAACATCCATACATCCATACTTACAAACTTTCGCATTTATAATATTAATAGGATGTGATTTTATAAGATGCAATCAACTGAAATGTGCGGATACTAGACAAATAACTATCAATAAAAAATTAAAAAAAACATGAACTCTATAAAAATATGTGCAAATAAATGTATCTTCGAGATCTCGTTTTGAAGTAACAGAGCTTTCAGTTAAAAAACTTTCAAAAACATTACAAATATTACAAATATTAAATTTGAACTTTTTGTTAGGTTTTACTGTTTCAAATTATTATTTTATTTTTTATTAATAATAATAATAAAACGGAGGTTCCTCAGTCTGTCACCCTGACCACTGACGGTTTAGTTGTAAGACCACCGTTTTTGGTAACCTGTTTTTTATGTTTATATTTTTAATATTTTTTTTATATATTAAATGTATAGACGTAGAAAATAAGAGGCATTAAAAATAAATGATAATAATAATAATAAATCACCTTTATTTCACATAAACCTACAAGAGGCACTTGTGACGGGTCTATATAATGATAAATCTACCACCGGATCGGAACGCGGCCGCACACTGAGAAGAAATGATTTTAATCGAAGATACTTTCTAATTGTCTGACGAGACTAATTTAAAAAAATACAACATCAAAAAACAAACATACAATAAAAATTAAAAAAAAAAAACATTGAAATACCAGGATTTTTGTATGCCGAATTTTTTATCTATAATTATTTGTCTAGTATCCGCACATTTTGGTTGATCAAGTTTGGAAAAATCACATTGCATATTTCCACATTAGCATCATCCTGATAGAGACGGTTAATATTTTAACTTTATGGTTAACAATCAATTCTAATTATGCTCGGGTTCGATTCCCGAAGGGGGCAGGCATTTGTGCTAAGAAAAATTAGATGTCTACATTTCTAGGTCTGGGTGTTTATTAAATTAATCGTGGTATCTATTTAGCTATTAAAATCGTTAACTGATACTCATAAAACAAGCTTTTAATTTGCTAACTTTTGGGTTAGATTCAATATGTGTAATTTGTGCAGATATGTTTATTTATTGAAGTGAAAACTTCTTAAGCGGCGTTGCGTACTTTTTTTGGAATGGGTAAAAACTTGTAAACTTGCGTCAGATCGTCAGAACGTAAGACGGCACACTGCGGATGCCCGATTAATACGGCGCAAGATCTAAACTAAAACCTAGATTCATTGCTGTTTTTGTATTTCTTAAATATTTCCGAAGAGTATAGGATGCGCAATGGATAATACGCCGCAATATACCTACCATTACATTCTCATAAATAGCAGATATTGCTCTATTTGTTCCATCTTGAAAATAAATTTTATGTGTAGACGAGCAATGTAAGATGTACAGATAATATGACGACGCTTCTAGCTGTGACGTGGTCTTACATTTGCGAGTTTTTGTAAAGTTTAACGCAGTTTATTGATATGAAAATAATATTTGTACATAAATGATAGTACTTTCATACTGATAATTAAAGCAATTCGTGTAAAATAATTCCCTAACTATTCCAAAATATCAAAAGTACACAACGTTAATGTTCAAGTTTTCACTTTTTCCAGCACTCCCGGAGTGCAACCCGTCTTTTTATTTTTATTCGTTGATTTTCAAAACTTTCTCTTATACTTTTTGAAGTGAAACTTGTTTAGAATCGTTCTGATTTCAAAACGTGTGCAACGGAAAAACGACAGGTAAGGGACACAAATATACATTCATCTCATTCTTTTGTCGATTTACTGAAGTTTCACTTGTATCGTGTGTGATTCGCACACACACTTTTTTCTTTAAGTAAGACTATGTTCACCATTTGAATTTTGATTACATTCATTTAGTTTTTTACTTTTTGAGACTCCCTTGTCACAATGTTATTTACCCTACTCCTCCGAAACGGCTTGACTGATTCAGAGCATATTGAGTAGGTCTGAGAATCGGTTAACACCTTTTTTTCATACCCATAAGTATTAAGGGTGACTCACTCCATTTTTTTAATAGCGGAACAACGTCTGCCGGATCAGCTAGTAATCATATAAAGTTATAAGAAAGCGACGCATCTAAAAAGCATATAAGCCACATTGGTCTCTTAGCATCAGAAAGGCGTATGTTTACTGTTTTTACTCATGCAAATAACTCTCAAATGACATCAATCGTATTATATAACTTATCCGCTCATATTTATTCATTCAAACATGATAATCAACCCAAAAATGATAACAAAGCAAAAATACGTATACGACCTCTTTGCGCAACAGGGGTACAATAATACACCATAGAGGTGGTATATGTATATTATCTATGCGGACGGAGATAGCGGTGCCTGGCACGTTGTGGCGTGTTCGAAAATCAAAACGTAGTTCAGTCAGTTTGTCAGACATGGCAAGCAAAACGGCAGGCGACAAAGTTAAATGGCGAAGACGAAAATTATCAAAAACAGCGGATGATGACAATGATTGCGCGAGCCTTGCGTGGTTGTTAAACTTTCGGCTGGATGAATTTGTGAACGTAAAAGTTCCTGATGATGAACCTATTGAAGAAGTAATAAAGGTACCAGAAACTACATCTGCAGTTAAGAAGCCTCCATATACTTATCCAGAATTGATTGAACGGGCGCTCAGGGAAAATGGAGAACTAACGGTATCTGCGATCTACCAATGGATTTCGTAAGTTGTTTTAGTGATTCAATTATGACTTCGCATGGGTACCACGAATATAAGTAAAATATGTACTATGATCATTTTTGGAAATTTTCGAACAATCTTAAACTAGAAAAAAGGTAACTTCTATATACAACCTAATAAGCAACAGTAATTGTCCAAGCTTTACAATGTAACCATTTTTAATTAATAGGCACGAATATTGGACTTGTATTAAAGGTGACTCTTAAAAGTTAATTTAATATTGTAACAGAAAAAAAATATCATTAAACATTTATATTAAAAAAAAATTAAAATGCACGACTAAAACATATAAAAGAATATTTTTTAATAAAGGCAAAGGCAGACAAATACTTTTTGAGTTTAAAGATAAAGACATTTAAAGATCCTCAATTTAACTTTGTTTTATTTTTGTCGTAATGTTATGCTATTATTGGGCCAATAGCAAACATATTTTGAATATTATTTGAAAAGGGTAGGCCATGATTTCGAAGTAGTCCTATATTATATCACGTTCCGACTTGTATTAAATTATTCATAAATTTTCGTTTATGTTGACGACATCATCATTGACTGCGACATGGTGATGAAATAATTGGAGTTGTATTTTTGCAACTTTACTGCGCTTTGACTTACCTATAACTCAATATTTACATGTTGGTTTATTGACCTAAACGTATCGTTTCCATTTTCTAAAAAAAATTCGTGCGTTAAAAGGTGCAATATCTTTACATGCGCGAAGTTTTTTTTTATCCAAAATTCTCGAATTCTTAAAAAAAATTAAATTATATCCGCAACTAATGTGTAATTTATTTCGTATGACATATTTATATATTTACTATTGGGCTCATTGAAATCTATCTTTATAATAATATTTATAATAATAGATCCCCATTTATCATTGTCACCGTATCACGCCTGAACGGGTGGACAAATTTTGCTATTTTTTATGTTGGTTATTGTCAGAAGAGTCGTTTGAAGAGGAAACCCGAGAAATCAGGAAAGGAAAATCAGGGAAAGCGGGAAAAATAATGCTATAATTTTCCTAGTATACTAATTGTTAGTAATGTCAAGCGATACGATTCGAACTTTGCCGGGTCGGCTAATGTGATTCTCAATATCAATAACTATATTTTTCGATTGTTTTAATTGGATGGTAAGCAATTAGATGTATCGTGATTTAAAGCGATAGCCACAAATGTTGATAAAATTGCGTTGCCAACGCGTGATTGCGGGGTTAAGCCTTTTGCGTAATTTTTCCGATTACCTTATCCTGCACACTTTACCACGACCGTGACATGCAGTGACAGCGATTTTAAAATCTGGTATAGTCAATTTTATTATTAATCTAGCCCTTGCCCGCCGTGGATTTACATGATTATAAAATAAACATATGAATCTTCCTCTTCAATCACTTCATCTATATAAAAAAATCCGTTGTGTAGTTTTAATGATAAAGCATATAAAAATATATAGGGATAGAGGAGGCGACTTTGTTTTATACTATGTAGTGTAGAGGTAGGCAGAATGCTGATTTTTGTCAATATGATAAAATTTCGACAAACACTAGGATTAATAAAATCCCATATGACAAAAAATAATAAAAGACTAATCTGTAGCCTTTCATATGTCCCGTTTATAGAACATAATGAAAATTCTCTGTGGAAATTGTTTCGGATATAACGTGACGAAAAGTATTTGATTTATGAAAATAACACAATAAAGCAATAAAGTAGAGTTTTATAGGTATAAAAATTTAATTTCCAGTTACACAGATTGACAGTCTAGGCGTTGGAGTTGACTGCATGAGGTCCCGGGTTCGAATCCCGGGTTGGGCTACAAAAGAAAATTGGGTTCTTCTAATATTCTACTAAAAAAAATGTTGCTCGGGATATATGTGCCCGGTTGGCGATAGACTTGCCACCTATCACATTGTGAGACTTAGTTGCCTTCGGCTAGTCGTGCCTCTGCCAACCTCTTCGGGGATATGGACGTGAAGACACTTTTTTCTTTTTTTTAAACTTTGAATTGCCAGATTATTTGTAAGCTTGTTTAGTAGTTAAATGTGGAGGAAGCTAGACAATGGTCACGTCTATTGGAATCTAGACACTTGACATTCTTGTCCAATCCACAAGGGACTTACTGTGAAGATACAGTCTGTCAAGAAATTCATTAAAATAAAGGAGGGCTCCACCACATTTTATATGGTTTCCCACATAGTACAACCTATAAGATTAAATACCTACTTACTTTGTGTACTTATGGATGTAATTGCGATAAATGTTGTATTTGGTTTTAATTAAATTTATTCACTGCCTCTCGATCTCTGTGGCCTAGCGCTTCAATTGTCGGACTTGACTGCGTGAGGTGCCGGGTTCGAATCCCGGTTCGGGCAACAAAAAGAAAAATTGGGTTTTTCCAATTTTCTAATAAACGAATTTCTTCGGCTAGTCGTGGGTGATCTGGTTGTACTTCTGCCTACCTCTTTGGTGATGTGGGCGTGAAGATACTTGCTTACTGAATTTATTTGACCACATTTTAGTACAAGGAGGCAGATAAACAAACGGATCTCCTTAATTACAGTCAATAACCTTCTAAAAACATTCAAAAAAATCAAAAACAATCGAAAATAGAAGGCAATATAATTTAAAGGCGAGTTATAAACTGTCAAAAATTATAAACAAATACGATAGATCATTAAAAAAAAATATCATCATTCTGAAGAAATAAGTATTTCTCTATTATTTCTTCTTTTTCTTTTATAAATATGGCTTTCAATCGTTTTTCACGACTACTTTGCCAATCTCAAGTAAGTTAATTCTTATACAATATACAGTCATTAGTCACTATGTACAAAGTAATGTCAGATCAGGGTCTTGGGTAAAGCGGTGGCTTCGTTACTCAAGCTCATCTAGTGAGATTTGACAGCAGGGAGGAAATAGACGACACACTAATTTCTTCATGATTATTTCATTTGTGCACTTTCACTGAACAAAATGAATCTAATTCCCACCTAAATTAACCAATTTCACTCAATATAAACACGAAATTCAATAATAATGAAAAAATTACGACCACCTTCATTCATGATGCGTCTAAACTCCTCTGTTATTTGTTAAACATATTTTGAAATAAACATTGTCGTTAACATCGCTGTTCGGCCGTAATCAACGTCTATCGGAAAGTAACTTTGTCGTTTGAAATTCTGCTGTACTTACTTGAAACACCTTAAATACAACTTTTCTCACGTTACTTTTATATGAACTCGACTCATTTGCACTGTATTTATATTATATTATATTATTCAAACGATATTTATTGAATTACAAAACGTTTATTACCAATAAAGACCTATGATAGCCATTTAAGAACATTCGACGTAAGATTAAAAGTACTTGGTTTAAAATAGGCTTGAGTGGTTAGCATACACGCCTAACTACACTACGAACAACCGCGAGGCACGGGTTCGATTCCCGACGGGGACAGGCATTTGTGTGATGAACATTTAGATGGCTGCATTTCCGGGTCTGAGTATTTATTAAATTTATTCTGGTATGTATTTAAGTGTTTCTTTGTATTAGAATCGTTGACTAACACCGATAACACAAACATATAATTTGCTTACTTTGGGGTTAGATTCAATTTGTGTGTAACTTGTTGTGTGATATTTATTTAGTTCCTGAAACTTGCATCAGATTCAGACTGCATGCATGCTCTTTAAAAAAAATAAACTGGTCTAAAAAAGACAGACAATTCATATATCATTCAAAAATATAAATATATTCAGTAGTAAAAAACAAATCTTTTTCCATGCAATAAGATGATAATTACTGACATATACTTGGCTAGGGGATTAATATTTAGAATTTTAATGGTACTTGTATAAAACAATAAAATTACAATTAAACAGTAAGGTGATAATTATACTTCAACATCATGTCACTAGTTTGCCATATAAATATTACAGGAATTGCTAACTTAACTAATGTTATACTGCGTTATGGTTATAAGCTTATTTTAGTCCTAAATATTATCCTTTGCTAACATACTTGCAGTATTTAAAACGATAATAAATATGCTAGGGAATTAGATAAAGAACCCAAGACAAGGACAAATCACAGAACATCGCGATTGTATTTCAAATTGAAGAAAGTACACGTACTTTACGTATATATCCTTGGGAAACATAACCCGTCGCGTGCGACAGGGGGATATAGGCTAATTTTTATTTCCATAAGTTATTCCGCGCTTGCATTTCCCCGGGGCGATGTAAAACTGTCAACGCGATCGCAGCAGTGTCATGTGACACTCTGCAGGTGATAAATCATTGGCATTGGCATCAACGGGTTTTGGATTTTTTTGATTTATTGAAAAAGTTGACTTGCTAATATTCAAAGTATATGTCACCTTAAAATGCCTTAGTAGGAAAAATAATAGCGATTCTTCATGTTGGATAACTTATTGCAGGGATATTTTTGACTTAAGTATCGACTCGAGACTTGTCACTATAATCTAGTACACATTGCAATCAATTATTTACTTTATGTTTTGTTTTATATGACTAGAAAGCGCAACATAAGTATAATAACTCGAAATGAGAGGATTAGTTATTTTGGATTTGAATTAATGTAAGAAGATGAAAATAAATGTAAATGTCGCTTAATGATGAATATATTTTCATAGTGACAAGAAGAAAACTTTATGTACGTTTATGCTTTTTCATATATACATGTTAAGATCTTTTTGTTTTAAAATATAGAATAACTCTCTTCGTGCTTAAATCAAGACTGTTTGGGTCACCCGAAACTATCGGAGAGTTTTCAAGGGTTAATATTATTATATCATTTTAACAAATCAGTCGCAAACATTGGTAATATATGTAATTTTGTCTGAAAATTCAGGATGGCTCTAGAAAATTAAACAACAAGTTATCTGAATCTAGGTGGTTGGGAAAAACTTAACCAGATGGCCATGCTAATTTTAAGATATTGTTCTAATTTCTTAAGCTTTTATTTAACTTGCAATATATTTATGATTCTTTTGATTGTTTATCCTTTTAACTTTATAGCTGCAATTTCGCATGCGTGTCTAAATCAAATGACGACGAAAAATTATTATAACATGAAGTTAATCAGATTTTGGAACTTGAAGGTGGCCATAGCAATATTGCCCTTTTTTGTTTGGGTTTATTTGATACATCTCGAATATTAGTTCCTAGTTCCAATACTCCCAGCATTAAATAGCCCTTGCAAATAAAATTTTGCCATTTTTAGTAATATTGCCATGCCAATTTTAGAAACTTATTTTAATAGGATAGAAAGACAAAAAAACTACTCAATTTTGAAATAGCAAGAAATAAACGTCACCAGTACATACTAAGGTTATCAATGGTATGATGCTCACCTCTTTATAACTTTTGTGAATGTTTAAGAGTGCCTTCCAAATTAGAAAACAGAAGATAGCAAAATCCAGATAATTTGTCACACTCATCTACCAGATATCCAGGAGTTGACGCACATCCTGACTACCTACTTGGTAAAAGATCAGTTAGCAGATAATTTGCCTATATTTAAAATAAACCATCCCTCCCTGCTAGCTCATAAGAGATATGTCAAATGGGTCATTAATTATTAGCAAAAAGAACCCTAGTGATAGCGCTGTCGAGAAACTTGCTCTATCGCTTTACCTATTCCTGGAAACACAGTGAGTGCCATATTCCAGAAGGTAAGGTGGCCAATAACTTACACAATAACATCCTACCCACAGAAAAGCAAATCACCTATAACATCTAAACGTAACATTTAAAAGAACTAAGAAGCCCTGAACTAACATGGTAAAACTTCAAAGTAAAAAAGTAACTCATTTATTCTTGGCTCAAATCTTACAATAACCAATTAATATTTTAATTAAGAAAAAAAAAAATCCGCTAAGACAGGATTTGAACTTGCACACTTTAGTCGATCGCATACGAATGCTAGGAATACTTAAGCTACCAAGGTTTTAAATCTTACAGGGAAATTTCAATTCCTTGACGATCCCGACAATAGTTATTTACTTTAGCCACAAAGTTCTATTAATACTATTAAAATAATATGAAATACACATTTAAAAATGGGTAGAACTGCGACGAATTGCGTAGTAACTCTCCTATTTATCAATCACGGTAGCAATCTGCTTGATAGGAAAGCAGTTGGACTAATTTCATCATAAAAGGCAACGACTGATATGTGGAAGATACTTTTCAATCATAATTTATGAATAGGTACACAAACCACATCAGCTACAACTGTAGCGAACTAAAACCAACACGGGCGTAATTTTTGTAGGAAATTGAACCTCCTTTCACACAATAAGAAAACCCCAAAAAATATGAGCCAGCTCATGTCAAATTATGTTTATAAAGGAGGTTGCAATATTACATTAGAGTCGTTAGTCGGGGGTTTCTTTGTTCCTTTGTATGTTTTCTTCACTAGCTTGATGTTTTATTAGTCTATTGAAAGATATGACATTCCTTTTAGTTGGGCCTATCATATTATTGCATTGGCGCTTTTTTATTAGATTTAGCTTTTTTAGCTCGCCTATATCAGAAATAATTAGCAAAACAGCCTCTGTAAGGAAATGTGGTATAAAGATAGATACTATTTTACCAATATTTTTATCTTTTGTTTATATGTAAGAATATATCTGATATCATAAACAGACAGTACAGAGACTAGTAAAAGGCTATAAGCCTTGTATCCTGCGCTTGTCAAAAAGCATCGCCTTCACTGATATATCATTGATTATACATAGATATATCATTGATTATACATCGATATATCATTGATTATATATCGATATATACAATTTATTAAAAATTTAATCGTGCGTGCGTACATGTATGCGTGTGATGCGTGTGCGTCTGCGGGCAAGCATGTGCGTGTATTTGTTCGTGTACGTGAGCGACTGCGTGTGTGTATGCGTGTGCGAATTCGTACATGTAATTGTGTGTGAAAGTATACTACTTGAGGTTATAGGTCACCACTATAACCTAGTTTTGTTTTTACGAAAAACGTTATTATGAACACTTTACAGTAGAACTTCGACTTTTAAGTTCGGTTTTAAGTGGTTATTTTTTAAAAATAAAATTTCCAATTATGAGATTCAAATTGTTTAAAATATATTTTTTAATTGTTAACCTATTATAATGTGACATATAATATTCGTTGCGAGATTTATCATGCAGTAATGAACATTTAACCTATAGCCCACTAACGAGTAATGGTGTTTACGCCGCAACGATACTAATAATTCATATCAAAATCTACCGCAGATTTATTATAATGGCTACTCGACGATTATTTAAAATAGTATTGATAACATAATATAGTGTATTGTTAAGCCCGCTATTTATAAATTGTTTTTTGAAGTGAAAACTTATTTAGCGGCGTTGCGCATTTTTACAGTACGGCCAGTAGTGTCACAGGAATTTAATTCCCCAAGCCACTATCGAGCTTTCTAATCAGTTTTTTGCCAAAAAATATAAAATAGATGGATATGTACAGCAGTCAATACACAAACAAAGCGTACAACGAACACATAGACATCAACTGAATTTATAATGATTTCATGCTTTTTCTGTCATAACCTTTTTTTACGTGTGGAAATCCTCATATATACCGCACTTTCAGGGGAAGTGGCGGGTTATGTCAAAGTCTTACCGACTAAAACCACACGGTGTCGTCCCCTTCGCCAAGTACTTGGGCTGTGGGGACGCATATAGTCAGAAGTGGCGGACGGAAGCACAGCGTGCGCCACTTCGGGATCCCAGTGGCGACAGGTGACCCCCGTATGTGCCGTAACCCCATCATGACCGGGTTGGCAAGATGGAATGCCCATCCCCCTCCTCCACTCACTTCCGCCACCCCACGTAGGCCAAACAGCCCACTGCTCTTGGTTCCGTGTCTCCGCTCCACTCGTGTCTCCTCTGGCCACAGAGGAGAACTGAAGAGCAGCCGTCCCGGTTCAATAGGTTTCAATAGGCCCTGCCTGTCCTCGATTAGTCTTCCCCCTCACCAGGATAAGGCTTGCGGGTTTTCTGACTTACCTACTCAACTTGCTTTATCCCAACTCAAAGTTTTGCTGTTTAGATACTCGAAATCACAGAATTGTATGCATTACTAAGTATGACTCAAAAGCTACCAGTTGTATCGTGATCATTATGGGACCACCTCCGAATCATGATCTACCTTTTCGAAGAAGATCCATCAAATTCGATTTCTTAGTGGCCAAATAATCGCGTAACAAAGTAGTTAGTCAAAGTGAAAGTGAAAGTAGATAGTCCCTTTTTCTTTGTAGTCAGTTAAAAAAATTTACTTTTACCTTTTACCGTACTTACATTTACCAACAACGGCGGGACGGTACGTGTTGTCGTCAGGGAACGCCTTATGACGCTTTCCGGTTCGCATTTTTCGCGCCAGAATTGCAGTCAGTGGTTCGACAGAGATCGCGACGAGCATACTTCTGGCCAATGACCCCCTAATAATGTCTTTTTTTTATTTTATTACTGTATTTTAAATTTGAACCTAAAGAAAATTATGTTATTTGTTGAGATAGATATAAAAGCGTCATCTTCAGTTTTTTAAAGTATTATTTGTTCTGATAATAACATTCTTTTCTTTATTGCTTTAGTAGTGTCATTGTTAATGTAGTAATCCAGGGATAATTTTAGACTAAAAACTCACGGCGCGGTTTTACCCGCGCCCGCGGCGGTTGCGGGCCCGCAGATTCCGTAGAATGTCGATTTATATGCAAAAAGTAAGATCACATTTCACGACGCGACCGCAACAGCTGCGGTTATTTGCGGTTCCCGCGAGCGGTCGTCTGCCTGTTAACCGTGCAGGCGGTGATCTCCTGCCGCTGCCCCGACAGGTTGCGACCGCGTGCTCTGCGTGTCGCTTTCTTTCTCTCCGCGTGTCGCTGGGCGGTCGACCATTTTGTACTATTGTACTGATTATTTAATCGCAACCGTAGGCCGCGTGATAATCAACCGGCAAGTTTGAGGGTGATAATTTCAACCGCGGCGGCTGCGGGACCGCAAAAATTACCCGCCTCGTGAGTTTTAAAATAAATGGCAGAACCACGACCGCCGCGGGCGCGATTAAAAATCGCTCCGTGAGTTCTGTCTCTTAATGTACGAGTCTCATCAGCCAATAAAAATAGTAATGCTATGGAAAAGAAAAATACCCGTGAGACTACCAGTAGTGCCATGCAATTTTGCCATGGGAAACAAACGGAATAAGCCCAAAAGACTTAGAATATTAAAGTTGAAATTTTAATTTAATCTTAACTGTCTAATGTCAAATTTTGGTCCTACAAAAGAAACGTTACTACTAACCTTACTATAAAAAATAAACACTTGTTAAACATATGTTTTACTAAACACTGTCTTAAATTGGATTCTCAACCAATAATGTAATAATCCACGTGTATCATGTTATTAGTTGGGTATAATTTTACACAGTATTTAGTCAAATGAGCGTGTAATTTTCATTGTTTTTAATGCGTTATAAGTTTTAATCCTGCAATAGCTCTATTGGATTGATACCTATATCTTAATCTTCTCTGCCGGTATAAGGTCTATAGTTATTATTGTCCTATTCCAGTTTCAAGGGAAGATATTCTGCTGATGTTAGATTTGATTGGCAGATTGGCAACGTTTCTTGACCCGCCTGCTAGTTCACCTTTTAACAAATGTCATTGAGTTTTTTTTGTTTTCTAGTTTTCTTTCAAATTTTATTCATGTTTTAGATTATTTACGATTATAAATAAAATTGACTGAATTCGTATTTGTACCCTAACATAAAACAAGTATTGACACCGAATGTTATTGCTTCTGTTTTGTAGATAACGCGGGTGAAATCAAACAGTTAATAATAAAATAATTTACGCATAGTGTTCCGTAGCAATAAACGGTATAGGTAATGTAAAGATAAAAACTTTTCACGTATTATATAACCGCGTAAACTATGAGAAAGGAATAAAAAAATATAATACATGATGAATCATCAGTGGCTCAAATGATGTGCGTTAGAGTGAGAGTATTCGTTGGCTTGAGACGAAAGGGTACAAGTTCAAATAAAATTTGTTGAAAATTTTATATACAACTGCGCTTGCTGAATTGGGACATTCACCTTCTCCCTAGAGTTTTCTATATGTGAGAGATGAGCGAACAAGCATATTGCTCTCTTGATGGTAAGAGACAACCCGAAATAACTATAGACACCATTGATGTTACAGGTGCGTCGCTGTCCTGGAATGTTAGACCTATTATGCAAGTCATGACAAACATGACATGAAAAAAACATTACAGAGTCATTATGGTAACAGCAATAGGTAAGGGGTGGATGGTGGAGAAGTAACTAGTAGTGCATTAGCATAGCACACTAGTAAAGATCTTTAAATTAACCTATGCACGCCTCTTACGAGGTGGCGGAAAGGGAGATGGTCTTTTTTACTCAGCGGACCCGAATCATCACGGGGAAAGTGTTAGAATTTATTATTATTAAGGTCACTAAATAATAAGAGTCTCTTATACGTTGTCATGTTATATCTTATTATTTAAGTCTTACCGGTTTTGCCGGACAAATGACCTTCAGGGCTATAACACTTTTTGCAGACCAAAAACGAAACTGTGAAAAACAAATGCTTCAGATTTCGAAAGCGATTGTTGAAGCACTGTTGCTATTCTGGTAAATTCTTAAACGCGAAATGTTTTGCTTACATGGGGGTTTCTGTTTAAGTACTTTAACTGTAAAAAATATCTTATTACTGTCATACTAATTTTAATTATCATACCCCCTACATATTTTCATATGAAGATACATTAAAATGACAAAATCAAATTCATTTTTGCCTTTCTTTCTTTCTTTAGGTTTTGGCCTTCACGTTAGTATTTAGACATTAGTCAAGTAGAAATTTGCATCAAATTTTATATCAATTTCAATTAATTTTAATTAGTCATCAGTCGTAAGTTGTCAGGAAGTCATGTCAGGCTCTTGGGTAAAGCGGTGGCCTGTTTACTCAAGCTCATGTAATGAGATTTGGCGGCAACGAGGAAATACACGATATGTCAATTTCTTCATGATTGTTTCATTTGTGCACTTTTACTGAACAAAATTGTACAAAATGCCACTAATATTGACTAATTTCACTCAATATCAACACGAAATTCAATAATTATGAAAAAACTTCGACCATCTTTTCTCTCGATGGCGCCAAAACTCTCGTTTTTGCCTTGAAAACGTTTTCCAACTGTTGGTTTTTATGAGAAGAGATACACTCCATTGGATCGAGCATGAATTAAAAATTCCTTGTAAAAGACTGACGAAACTAATAAAACTACATTGCAAATATAGATCGTTCGGATCTTATTCGACGATGGTGTCAGGAGTAGAAACTCCTGAAACCGGCGTGTTTGTGTGAAAAGTGCAACGAATTTGGAGAGATATAGGCAGCTATGCAGGAATCTTAAAATAAGATTCAAAAAGAAAAGAAGAAGATGTATATATTGATTTTTTTTGTTTTCTTTTTTTTATTATATTGGAAGACAAACAAGTAGACGGATTTCCTGATGGTAAGAATCTCAAGCCGCCTAGACACCAAACGCGTTAATAGTACATTGCTAACCAGAGGCCGGGATGTAAGTAAATTTTTTTTTTCTATTGAATCAGGCGTTACTTTGCGGAAATACATTATAACAGATGTAAAATAAGCCTTTATTTTGCTAATTCCGCGTAAGCAGTGTAACTGTTGTGGCAAACAATCCTTCAAACGACACAAAATGTGACAAGCCTAACTGACGTTCCCACCACCCACCTCCGCGACCAGAACACACAGTTACACTGCTTAAGCGGAATTGGCAAAATAAAGGCTTATTTTACACATCTTGCAAAAGTAAGTTTACCGGCTACCTTATCCTTCTAACCGAAAACGTTCAAGCACTGACGTTATGACGGCAGGAATAGGTAAGGCGGTGGGACCAATCCAGGCGGTTCGCTGTAAAACTGTACCTCCCATTCAGATGTCACGGCGCTAATAACGGTTAACCTATGCTCGCTTTTTACGACCTGCCTGGCAAGAGGGCAGGTAGTCTATTCTGCAAAGGAGCCCGGATCAACACGGGGGAACCCCAAATCTATACTAATCATGTCATAAAAGCTACGGTCCAATAAACATTTAATTTGTGTCCGATATGAGAGTGATAAGGTATCAACAGTGATTATCCGATTACGGTGGGTTGTAAGTGGAGTGATTGTTATTAATGCGATCAATGGTGGGGCTTACGTGAATCGCTTCCCGACTATTATTGTAGGTGCAATTAGATTTCGTAACATGTAAATGTTTACGGGATTTTATGAGAAATTATTTTGCGTATTTAAGGCAATGTGAGGCAATGACACCCTTGTTCGTTGGTCTAGTAGCCTAACATAATTTACAGGATTAGTTGTTGTACCAGCGTTACATGATATAGTTTTGGCTATTTTTTTTACAAAATTTACTATTTGTTCACTTTTTTCTGTTAAAATTGATATTTAAGCTCAAGTTTTGACTTAAAGAAAACCTGTCGCAAATCCCTTGACAACTCCCGTATTTTTCCCCTTAGACAAACAATTTTCAAAAACCCTCCACGTTTGTCTAGAAACGTAATAAGTTTCCGTAATTTATTTAAATTCCAGGTTATTAGCAGTTTCGTCTGTACGTTGTTGTTGTCGAGTGTCCCCTCAAGAACCCTTTCGTATATTTATTATTTTTTAATTACTTAATTTAATTTTTAATGTTTTTTTTTTTATTTTTTTTAATTAATACAAAGTTGCCCAGAACTGTCTGCAACCTATCACATTATGGGATTATGTAAGATTAGCAAGTCATGTATGCCCTGGTTACAACCTCTGCTTAGCTCATATGGATAGTGGCCAGAAGATACTCATTAAACCAATTTTCGTTATTAACATATTTTTCTCATATTTATAACGCTCAGTAATAACAGTAATATTTTTTAGTCCGAGAGTAAAGGTTACATACCATGCACCTGGCAAAAGTTGTTCCAACAAACGAAACAGGTGCGTTTCTATGTTGTGGGCTAATGTGAGAAATTGGAGGGTCGCGGAGTTGTTGCGGCTGAGTAGGCATCGACCCGTACCAACCCGCGATGGTATCTACCTGGGGTTGATATCAGGAAGTGTTGCTCACAAACATTAACGATCGAAGATCATAGTTGATCAAGGGGTTTAAGGGATTTGCTTATTTTACATTTCACACTGACTTTTATTAGTTTACTTTCAAAAATCTTGTGATGAAATGAAAAATCTAGTAGGTGGAGTGCTGCACGTTAACTAGCCGGAATTGATGTAACCGCCATGCTCATACCTTCCGCACTTTCTTACGACCATCGAACAAAAATTATTTATATCATATTACACACTAACTTTATTGTATTTATTTTACTATTTAAAAAAACTTGTGACGCTATCTAGTTGGTCGAGTGCTGCACGATAATTTGCCATAATTTGTACAAACGACTTACTAATACCTGCCGCTATTACGTCCAAATAGCGGGAGGAATTGCTTATTTCACATACCACGCTGACTTTTGTAATTTACGTTTACAAAACTTGAGAAACGACCTGCTTGGTAGAGCGCTGCGCGATAGCTTGTTAGAATTGGTGTAACCGCCTTACTCATACATTCTACAATTACGTCCAAGTATCGGAAGTAATTGCTTATTTTACATTCCACAATGACGTTTTTGTAGTTTATATTCTAAAAACTTGTGACGCTATTCAGTTAGTAGAGTGCTCCACGATAACTTGCCAGAATTGGTATAACCGCCTTACTCAGATCTGCTGCATTTATGTCCAAGTATCGGCAGATATTGCTTACTTTACATTTCAGAATTGTTTTTCTGACTGATCGGCTCTGTGGTCTAGCGGCCTGACGTTGGACTTGACTTCGTGAGGTCCTAGATTCAATCCCCCGGGTCAAGCAACAAAATAAAGAAAAATGTTGATTTTAACTTTTGTAATTAAAATAACGTGTCCCAGGATTGGATATGTGCCCGGTTGGCGATAAGCTTGCCGCCTATTACATTATGGGGACTTAGTGTCTTCATTTAGTCCTAGGTGCCTAGTTTATGTCTCAGCCCACCGTTTCGTGGATATGCGCGTCAAGCACACTCACTTTTTTGTAGTTGACGTTCAAAAATTTATGACTCTATGTAGTCGGTAGAGTGCTATGCGATATCTCCAGAATTGGTATAACCGCTTTACTCATACTTGCCGAAATTTCGTCCAAGTATCAGGAGGAATTGCTTTTTCACTTCATTACTGACTTTTTCATTTTACTTTCAAAATGTTTGTTACACTATCTATGTTATAATGTGTGACTTTTTTTATGATATTGGAAGACAAAAAGCAAAAGTATTTCCTGAAAGTAAGAAATTCTCGTCGCCTAGAGATAAAAAGTGGTAATGGTGCATTGCCAACCTGAGGCCGGGATGTCAGGCCTCGAGCAAAAGTAATTTCACCGGCTACCTTACCTCCAAACCGGAACACGTAATGGCGTTTTGGCGGCAGGAATAGGTAAAGCGTTGGTAAGAATCCGGGTGAGTCGCTGCAAAACTCTACCACCTAGTCAGATGTCACGGTTTTAGTGACGGTAAGACTTTGCTCGTCTTTTACGAGCTGCATGGCACAGGAAGGCAGTTGGCCTATTAATAAGGATTAAACACCCTTAACACACGCACATTATTTGCTTACTTTAGGGTTATATTAAAGTTTTGTGACTTGTCCATGGACATTTATTTGTTTATGCTTGTCTAATTATACAAACATAAAAATAAGTAAGTATCCTCACGCACATATCGCCGAAGAGTTAGGTAGAGGCACAACCAGGGCACCCACGACTAGTCGAAGACACTAAGTC
>NJDC01001083.1:9627-21405 GCA_002245475.1 Calephelis virginiensis
ATTATAATAAGTTGTGTAGCCCGCCTTATTTATCGTCTGTGATTCTCGTTCCGCCCGCCTAAAACCCGCCGCCCTCGACTTTTAGCGATGTTAAGCAGGTGCTTTCATGATGTAAATAATTGTAGTTTCGAATTGTGTTAAATATTGCGTCGACATTTTAACAGTTTAATTGAAGCATTATTTAAAAGGATTATAACGCGATTATACGTTTTGCAAACTTTTTTTTCATGAAAATTATTTACGTCTTGCACAATGATGTGTATCACTATGCGTAACAGAAGCAGCGAATGCTTGGTATCTTCGGGATTCCCAATTTATTAGTATGTGTGTTAATTAAAAAAAACCTAAAGTCTGCACTGTTACATTCTTCAATATCATTAAAATACGGATTGCTTAAAGAAGAATTAGTAGACACAATGTTTTTTTTAATTTCTGTGCCACCTTTTTCCATTCTACTTTTACCGCGACTTATCTAGCCAGTAGAATTTTATCGACACTCCTTTACTATTTTCGCCTTACTTACCCATGTCGTCACTATCAGAGCTATTATCAGTTTCTGGTTAGGAGACAACTTCAATCACATTGCTAGGAAAAAGTACATATTTTTTACGTTCTAATTTAAAAATGGCAGAAAGTTAAATGTATTTTACATCAGACACAGTAACTTTATTAAATAAATAATGAAACTATACACAAGTATGCATGATTAATAAAAACGCAACCAAATTAAAATGTAAAAATCAACTAAAAGGTGCAATAAAATCACCAATCCCCGAAAATCGCGAAAGCGGTATCTTCAATACAAAAGCATGATAAAACTCAACAACATGGCGGTCTCTAGTTTGTTGTTCCATGTTTAAAATAACGTAATTTACCAAAAACATTAAAATCTCCGTGACACAAGCGACCACATACGTTTTTACGCAGATTGCGCGCGTAAATTGTCGCGCGTTAACTGGCTGGTCGCAAATCGTGCTCAATGTGCCGGCACAAACGACGCTCTAACATATTTGACGGGCTACGCAATGTATAGTGCTTACCCTTAATTAAGAGGTTCAACAATATTCTATATACGTGTATACATCAACAGACGTTATGCTATTTTTTACGATACTTAACAGTATGTGGAACTTCTGTGTTATCTAAAAGAGAATTAATTCAGTTTGAATTAAGCTTATCTCATGCGAGCATAATGAGGATCTGATGATAATAAAGAATTTTTTTCAGGAAAGCTGAAACATTTACGTAAAATAATACCATCACTCATATTTGGTGAAATTAAATTATTTTTAATTTACTCAAAGTGATTTTAAAAATTCGTTGACAACGAGTCAAAGAATTTTTAAAACCACTTAGTTTAGCGAAGCGTTAGCCTAAATCCAATTTGTGTGATAAACAATGAAGAGTTGGGGTGTTTATTATATGGTATGGTATCTATTTAAACATTTCTGTGTATTTCGTACTGTTGAATACCACCCATAACACAATCACATAATTTGGTCATTTTGGGGTAAGATTGATTTGTGTAACTTTTCATATGATAATTGTTTATTTTTGCTTTTCCTTGGCTGCTTAGCTAAATTATTCAAAAAATTAATAGATTATGTTTCATCAAAAAAGTCCTAATAGTTACGTGCAAGTGAAACCGTCATGATATACTAGTTAAAATTATCAAAATATTTTAATTACGTGTATTTTTATCAAACATTTACATTTCTGTCTAAATTGAACATTTCACACAAATACAAAATAAAAGATACATTTTCTAAATTATCTGTGAATTTATCCTTCCATAATGCAAGATTATTTGAGCTGACGTTAGCACTTTATTTATATGTAAGTAAGGGTGGTATTTGTTTGCTTGAATTTAAAAACGATGAGTTTGGCTTTAGTTGAAGCGGTGGGGGGTTGAATAAGCTGCACCGGACACCAATGGATTTATCGTTTGAGGTTTAGACAAGGAAAGCGGCTTTGTCTTTGAGACAACAAACGAACGCTCCCAAAGCTGTATTGAGGCTAGGAAATTTTATTTTCCGCAAGTCGTCGTAAATATAAAGAATATCAAGATTATTTACAAAGTAAATTATCTTCTTTATTCGATAACATTTTACTAATTAAGAACAAATCGTTACCATAAACTATAGACAATAGATTGTAGAAGTTGTAGAAAAGTGTTTACAGAAAAAATGTGTAGATTGGCTTAAAGTAGACTAGCTGTTTGCCCGCGACTTCGTCAGCGTAGAATAGTTACGACTTTCATACAAACTTTCACCTCCTATTATAGTCCTTCGAGGGTTGATTTTTGAAAAAAAAATTGCCTATGTTTGAACTCGGACCTTTAGCTATGCACAACAAATTTAATCAAAATCAGTTTAGTGGCTTATAAGTGAAAGAGCAACAGATACACAGACTTTTGCAATTATAATATTTTGATGGATATATTTTATCGTTTTGAAACTGATGAATACATTATCTGCTACGATTCTAGTATCGTCAAGAAATCTCAAGTGTTACCTTTCTTGAAATAACAAAAAAACGCCCAGTAGCGTCTAGCATTGACGTTTTTTTTTGTTAGACTAGATTAGACTTTCGTAGATACAATAAATAATTAGTTAAACAGAAATTTAAGGAGGCAATATGCCTGCCTTAATGGGCATATCCTATCCATCCTGGTTGAAGAGCAATAATAGTAAGAGCAAATGCTTCCAGCAGATAAAGATATCTTTGTCAACAGTTCCACACTTTACGGATTGTATTTTAAAAAACTTATCCTGTATAATGCAGATCCCAATTCTAATTTATATCCAAGCAAAAAGTCATTGATATTCATACCAGTAGGTGTAAAATAGGTGAATGTTTCAATCTTGTGTTCCGTATTCGTTCCGGATGTGGCACACTGTCTACAGTTCCTTAAAGAGGCGTCCAAAAGGTTGGAGGTTGTTTCTCACCCGCGTCACGTTTGTGTCGTTCCTCGCGAACCAAAAATTGTTGAAACAGTGGATTGTGCCAGTGCCAAGACGCTTCATTAGGAATCATGTTTGTCAAAGCCTGGCTTTGGCTTGGATTACGCCGAAATGGCTAATTGTGACAGTTGTCGACTGGAACTCTGTAGTCCGTAGCTTGTTAGATAGGATAAACTTTGTACGGGGAATCAGATTAGGCAGGTCATGAAATTTTTATAGAATCTTTCTTTGTCTTATGTTATAAAAATAAAAAAGTAGTATTATCATACAACAAGGTAACATCATATCTGTACATATTCTGCACAAACCTGCGTCAGCCCCCATTTTTAATAATTAGGATTTTTACCCGAGTTACTGCTAGTGTAGTGCTTCCCTTTGTTTCTACATTATAAAATTCTGTTATTTTGTACCTTATAAAAATAAAAGTAATCTTTTATCTCTACAACTCGAAACTAATTAATTATTATGTTACAAGTTTCAATATTAGAACTGATTCCCAACAATTCTGTAATTCATCAGGGCCTATGTAGTTGAACCTCAAAGTCCAGTAGTCAAATCTGTGTGTGTAGTCACAAAACATAAACAGCTACAGCAGGCAATCTAGATACAAAGTGCGTTCTAATAACGCACACATAAACACCTATCACGGAAATCTAAATAAAATTATTTAATTTGCAATTTTCCGCCAAAATCATACATACATATCATACATCAGGTATCTTCTCGACCTTCGTGGAGTGCAGTCGAATTCTCCTGATGATGTTTCGGTTACGAAGCGAAACGTACGTTGAGTTTTTAGTAGTATGTGTATTGTTGGTGCTACTAAAACAGTTTAGTGGTGTGTATTGTGTGGAGCTGGATGTATTTGAGAGTTTTCGCTTCCGGTAAGTCCAATTCATTCTTAGCGCACTATTTTGTCTGTTTTGTTACGCAATAATACGTATACATTTTTTGGCGGAAAATTGCAAATTAAATAATTTTATTTAGATTTAAGTATGTATTTCCGCAAAGTAACGCCTTCTATTAATTTACCTATCACGGGCACGATACTGTGAACCAAAGTAGACCACTGCGATCGCGAGTGACATCCGCTTGAGATACGCTCATGTAAACTTTTTTATGCAAAAATGGAACATAAAAGATGCACACATATATATTTTCACGCTAAGTCCCTCACTTAGTAGACAGAGAATATCAAGTGCCAAATATAATAATTCCTGCAGACCTGGAAGCAAGACTTGCTCCACATTATTATTACTCTTTTATGATTTATGACGCCAAATAAAACTAATGCGAGAGTGGGTGTCATCAGCACCGCTTAAGACAAGCATTTATTAATTTTAGTGTAACGGAAAAAGTCCATTTTATGTACTTGTTCAGTGAATGTTTTTCATAATTCGACAATAAACGGCGAATTGTCCTATCTTAGGCTACCAGTTGTAATTACCTAAGCCAGGGTTTCCCAAACTATGGGACCCACTGGCAGGTCGTAAAAGCATATTGAGTGGGCCCTGCCTGTAGATTTGGGACCTTTTTTAGATGGGTCGTAGCCTAAACAACATTGGGCACCACTGACCAGAGTATTTATCTCGCTGTTAGAGAAAACATGTTATAGTGACTATGATTATATTATAAATGCGAAACTACTTCTTACTCAAACATATAACAGTGACTATGATATGTGTTCTATATACTATAATATAGCCTAAGCTACTATTTTGCAGAAAAGTTTAAACATTAGTATATAAACTTAACACAAATTGGTTGCCGGGAGTTTGTTTTGCCGTTTCTACTTCTGATTTGCTAGAATTGGAGAGGGTAATAGTCTACGGTAGATAGAATTAAACTTAATAATAATATTTTGATAAATAATGAAGCTTGTAATAAATATAATAAGAAGTTTGATTCAATTGAAATATATGTATATAATGTTTAATAAACATAAATAAGTTATTAATTTCTATAATTGTGGTGGCTCCTACAATGTTATTTGTATGTCGTAGTATGTTTAAATATGTTTCAACCACGTCTTAATACACGTAAGTAATTTTTGTTTACATTAATTAAAATGTTTTAGTAATTATAAGTTTATAATTCCGGAATCTCATTAAGTCAAGTCCAACACTTGGACCGCTAGACCATAGAGGCGAGGCAACAAAAAGAAAATGTGGTATTTCCAATTTTCTATTAAAAACAAAATATGTTGCTCGGGATTGAATATGTGCCTGGTTGGCGATAGGCTTGCCACCAGTACAAAAGCTATTTATATCACGATAGATATAAAACTACAATCGAACCAGAATTGCATCCGCACACTGAAAAGATCCGGTGAAAGACATAATTTTTTTTTTGTAACTTCATAGTAAAAAAAATGTGAGCCGTCACGGGACGCCTGGCAGATATAAAACATCGACATTATTCTGTAAAAGTAAGATTCAGAAAGGAACAGTTTCCGATAGGAACTAAATATGTCATAATGATAAAATAAAATATTACGATTTTAGACTAATACGTAGACGTACTATTTCAGATATCGTATATCGTCGATTGCGCATGGCGACGCGTCGCCACACCGTACACACTACTGCATATATATATAATAATATAGTGTGACGAAGCGTTGCCACGGCAGGCGTCGCCACGCCAGAAATCAGTTTTACGTGCGGCTATAGATGTTTCACATCAAAACTTTTTAATTTTACTGAACAGCAGGTTTAAAATTATCTTGTTAATTTGTACTTAGTCTTGTAACTGTTATTAGTTTGTTTTAAGGTTATTGAAGCACAACATTTTGTTCATTTATTTATTAATGTGACATCATTGGGCTACTCATTATAGAATCCTAAACTTTCCAAAAAAGAATTATTACATTTTAAATTCTTTACACTCTTGCAGATTAACAAGAAACAACAGCACAAAAATCGAATAAGAGTCAATCTTATAAATTTTCTCTTTTAAGGCCCCATACTTAGTCAGTCAGAAGAGCAGAAGAGCAATCAGCCCATTCCCCCGTTCCATGATTACTATGAAATATTGCGCTCTAAAGTAAATGTCTTAAGCGCTAAATCACTATTTTTGACACAATAAAAGTAATTTGAAAAAAAAATTAAAAACTCAAATAAATCTTTTAGGTATAATACTTATCTATGTTTATGTTAAATCTGGTGTCGATATTTTCATAATTGAAATAGACGAATGGGTTTTGCTTTCAAAATAGGGTTCTTTTTGATTTTTTTCTATCAAGCCAAGTGAAATGAATCGTGTTTTGGAAACACTAGTCCTATAAAGCATATTAATGTTAATCTTGTGTATTTTTGTCGCCAAGATCCATAATTGCTTTGTATAAAAAAACAGTATATTGCTGACGTATTTTAGCATACGTGGCCCCTTAATCCTAGTTATGTCCATTAAATCTCTTTTCTCTGACAAATATTACTGTGATTGTTCACTTTGATACTATTGATGTTGAATATTTTTCGCGCAAACAGTGTCCATTCAAATGAGACTAATATTTGGACAATAGTTGTCCACGCAGCTTCAAAGGGTGACTGTCGTTTATTAGAAAGTCACACAGTAGGACTATTGAAGGGATCCCACTAGTTGTTGCATCCAGATTTACTGACAAATTTTGTGCTATTAAAAACTAATTCGAAATCAAAGGTTATGGATAAAAATTGACATAGATGAAAGAACTGTATAACCTTTATATACGAATAGGGCAAATATTTCTTATTTAAAAAAACGAAACTCTTCCTTTTCATTTTAACCTTTTAAAGACTTCTAACTTAAAAAAAAAATAAACTAGACATATGCGTTAGCTTCTATACGTAATCCTACTAATATTATAAATGCGAAAGTTTGTAAGGATGTGTGTATGTTTGTTACTCTTTCACGCTCTAATGGCTAAACGGATTTGTCTTAAATTTGGAACACAAATAGATTGGGACCTAGATTAATATATAGGCTACTTTTAATTCCGATCGCACAAGTGGTAACAGCTAGTAAATAATATAATTTTGGAGGTAGTTTTGATTTTAACATTATGTCCTTTAAGTACGAAATTAAATACCTACGTCTAAAGTTTGACTCAAAAGTGGCTAAACTAATTGTCATTCAACACGTTGTATTGAAAGCTTGATCCTTTTTTAATCGGCTGATAACAGGAAACTAGGACCGCTTTTATATATAGAGTCAAATCCATTGGTCAGTTATTTGAATTGGAAATTCATAATAATCTCATTACGACCGACCGCGTCTCGCTGGTCACCCCTCGGCAGAGCTAGGGGCTAGTGGCACATATTGATATTTCTTATTAAGCAATCACTTTCATCTACAAACGAGTTTTGTTTGTACTGCTGCTGGACATTGTTTGTACAGTGTCTGCGTCATTTCATAGATTTTATTACAGAAAAATAAATACTGTCACTCTGTCACGTCTGTTGCAAATTAAGGGGGATTGTTTAAATAAGCGTTTTAAGCTACACCTACAATATTAACTGTATAAGCTGATATCTCAACGTTTCGGTACCGTTTTCTCCATCTTGAAGCAACAAAATTGATGTTTAACTGTCATTTTTATTAGCATTATCCTTTCACTGGTCCCGGTAAAACCAAGGTCTGACTTCTTTAGGTTCCTTCTCCATTTTTCCTAATCCTGATGATCCTCCAACCTGAGATAATAAGCTTGCATATCTTAATTCATGACTTGAAGCTGACGCTTCCTGGTTATTCTACTAGATCTTAATTCTGGTGCTATAAGGGGGCAGATTTTACGTTCGTGACTTAGGTAATAAACTACAAGAAAGTCATCTTATGTGGCACGCTCATGTTTTTCGCAAATCAGCAGGCTACATGAATAACAAAACATGCCTAAACATCATAAAACCTACAGCCACCTATACTACGCAAAAACTCTGGTTATATTATAAAATCGTTTAACTTAAGTATAACATAAAGTGTAAAAGTGCATTGCGAAAAAACGCAAGTGGCATTGAATAATTTATACATTCAAAAAGTGTGTTAATGTTTTTGACATCATACACTTTATAGATTAAAGCATATTCAGAGACAGCCCTTTAAAGCGAAACCAGAAGGCCACCAAACACCTGAAAAATGTGATAGTAAAGTTTTCCTTAAAGATAATTTCAGCAATTCGTAAACTCGAAGATCAAACATATTTAACGAATGTGACTTATTTTTATCATTTTAATGGTTTGATCATGTGCCAATAACAGAAATTAGAAAAAATATCGTAATAAAATTATTTAATTTCAATTACCAGCCAAAAAATGTGTATGTATTATCGCGCGAAAAATCAGGAAAAACGGTACGTAGTCAATGGATTGCACTTCCCAAAAGTCAAGATCTAAATATATCCAGCAATTTTATACGTGTAGCAAACACGTATAAAACGTGTATTTTTTTGAAAGAAATTTGCAATTTCATTCATTTTATTTGGATGTAATGTGGATTCCCTCAAAGTAACGCCTTTTTATATCAATATATATCGTTTAACAATTTTTATGCTGGAATCACATTTCTTTAAGTCTATTAAAAATGGTAACAAATACGAAATGCGCAATCAAATCGAGAAATGTACACATTTTCGGCATTCCCACAACGACTCGATTGTCATTTAGAGGAAAGTTTTTGGAACAATTCTCATCTATCGGCAGCCCGCGGGGCTCATCGGGTTCTTGGTAACTCTCGAAGTGTAATCAAAGGATAAAACCTTCTGTAGCCGAGTCAAGTGGCTGCATAAAGGGAAAATTCACTTACTCCTATAGCGGACCTCGTTCCAAACATTGAGAATGAGGCGTCGTTGTATTAATGACAATACAATCAACACTATATCTGAACATATTTAAAAAAAATTTCAATCAACTAATATTTATTGAAGTTTAAAATGGGCAAAAAAACAAACGTATTGTTTCATATCTACAACTCAATAAAAAAATATTATGTTAAAAGTTTTAAGTTCCATTTTCAAATTGATGTCCAAAAATTATGTCCTTCATCAGGGCACATTATGTAGTTTAAATTCAATTTGAACTCAATAACCAGTTGTCAAAACGGAATGACGTGTATTTCTGTGAAATATGTCTAATATGCGCATAATTAACAAAACCCGAATACACAATATACATTGGCTATATCAGTACAATAGTTATTTGTGTGCGTACGGATTGATATGTAACTACAATCAGGGTACTGATTATGTATCTCAGTTGCCAACTCAAAATGGTAAAGTATACATCAAATAGCTGTCAAATGACGTTATTTGTGTTTGTTACCTCTATTGTATTTCTGTTGGTGACTGGAGATAGCAAATATAAAACACGTCATTTGACGGCTATTTGATGTAAACTTTTCCATTTTGAGTTGGCAACTGAGATACATAATGAAAATGAAAAATGAAAATAACTTTATTAAATAACATAATCAGCACCCTGATCAGAATTGCGCCCTCACACTTAAAAGATCCGGCGAAATATACTTTAATTATTTTTGACAAAGCTTAATATTGAGTATCTTAACTAAACGGATTTATTAAATGTATTATATTATTTTGCTGAATTTGCAGTCAAGATCGGTACTATTTTAAATACTGACAAAGACAGTCTTTCAGTTTTAAGTGTTAGTTATAATATTTAGATTAGGTTAGTTTATTCAAAGTGTAGAGGGCTACTTCGTGGTATGTTGGTAATTGTATAAACAATAAAATACGCTATGTTGGCCAAACACCTGATTAATTATGTGTACTGTGGTCAAGATTTGAATATTTTGTGTAGAATTTAAAGACAGCAACCAGACTAAACAGTTATATAAAGTCATAGTTGGTTCAGCGAGTGAATTTGCATAGGAATGGCAGATTACGGAGCCACCATAGGCTAGCGTGGAGCTGGTTTTAAACAGGTAGTCTACCAAATGGCACTGGGTTTAACTTCGGGAACGTTCGGTACTGCAAACAATACTAGCACTACTTCCATTCATAAGATTTAATGTGTAACTTTACTTTCGGCTATAGCGGCTACGGATCTAAGTTTTCCAATAACACTTTTTAACTTTGTGTATTTTAAAGTTAAATAGAATTTTTACTGGAACTAGAAGAAGCCAAGTGTTAAATGTTCAGCGGCTTACATTGTTTTAACATGAGAACAGACACTTAAAACCATGTTTTAAAGTTAAGATTTACTTAATTGTAAAGCAAACAGTTGTTTATCTAAAGTTTTTCAGTACTGGTTGGAAAGTCTTTTTTTACAGATTATGGAAGAAAACATGCAGTGTGCGTGTTCGCAGTCTCATTACGTAAAAAGTAGCTGTTTTTTTTTGTTTGGTAAACATGTTTTTCTAATTCTTCTCTGTTCATCTTTTCGTCAGCTTACCACGAAGAACACAACTAGTTCGGATGGGGTTTTCAAAATTTGAAGATTACAAATTCAAGTTAAAATTCAAGCCACATTCAACCAAAACAAATGTTGCACTCGGCTACATTTAAATTAACCAATTCCAGGAAACCTTTTAGATGTCGGGTTAAAGTAACCTGTCAGCCTCTCTTCGTCAAAGTGAAGAGAATAGATGTAAATTAACATTTAAAATTTCATTAAGTCACAACTTTGTACAAAAAAATTCAGTCAGATAGAATAATTTCTCTGAGTAAGGTCATATGTTTTTTTTTTGCTTTCCGCACATAATAATGACATATACATTATTCCGATGCAACATGCAAGGCAGAAAAATAGACAAACACATTTTCGCTTTATATTACAGGTTGGATTTTGCCTTAAAGTTTAATGAAAAATATAAGAATTGAATGCCAAACGAACACAGCCGCGTCTATAGCTTAGTATTGGGTAGTAATGCTACTCAATCGCAAGCCTTAATAATACTTTCCTATTAAGAAAATTGGCAATATCTAGATAGATTCACTTTATAGATTACTAATATTACTGATCCATGAAAGGACTAATGTATTACAAAGAAGATCAATGGAGCTCTTTGAAGGTTCACTTTTGTTTGCACATGTTATTAGCTAATTAAACTCGTCAATGGCGAGTGTTTCCTAAAGAATTTCATTAATACAATCTCGCTTACCTTTTGTAGTTGACTTGTTTATGCCTGTGGTTTCTCTTCTCTCTTTCAAATAAAAAATAATTAAAATAGGTACAGAAGTGGCGAAGAAATCGATTAACGTACTTGAAATAAAGTGTAGGAGTTAAACATATAACCTCCTTACTTTTTAAGTGGGTCAAAAACGAAACTTATTGTGACATTCGGTTTTAAAATACCTACTAAAATCTTCCTCAAAGTTGCAACTAGAATTTTTTTTCCGTAGAAATGTGACGACACAGTTGTCTACACTTGGTGTGTATATATAAAAATCAATGCCACTTTTCGTTGTAATTTTATAACTCAAGAACGGGCTCACCTATCCAAACCAAATGTTTAGGCTTTGTTCGAACTATTTAGTAGATGGTTTATGTGAAGTTTGCATAAAATCGGTAGAGCGGTTCTTCATTTATCACATCTTTTGTAACAAATTAATTTAATGAATGGCAGATCGTTTTGTTAATGGGTGTATTTTGCAAATTGGAAACTTTTTTCATTTGTTGTTTTTTTGTTTTGTTGTGTTATTCATGCGGTCATATACAAAGCAAAGAACGTACCGGGCCGCTAGTAATTTATATTATACTACTGGATTATTTCACTATAACGCTTAGTCAGGTTTGTTAGATTTTAATTCAAATGAATTAATCGCCTCTGTGGTCTAGCGGAACAGTTGTAGGACTTGACTGCATGAGGTCCCAGGTCGAAT
>NJDC01001083.1:22105-49692 GCA_002245475.1 Calephelis virginiensis
ATGTGGGACAAAAACAAAACTTATTGTGACATTCAGTTTTAAAATACCTACTAATATCTTCCTCAAAGTTGCAACTAGAATTTTTTTTTTCGTAGAAATGTGACGACACAGTTGTCTACACTTGGTATGTTCTAGTCTATATATATAAAAATCAATGCCACTTTTCGTTGTAATTTTATAACTCAAGAACGGGCTCACCTATCCAAACCAAATGTTTAGGCTTTGTTTGGACTGTTTAGTAGATGGTTTATGTGAAGTTTGCATAAAATCGGTCGAACGGTTCTTCATTTATCACATTTTTTGTAACAAATTAATTTAATGAATGGCAGATCGTTTTGTTAATGGATGTTTTTTGCAAATTGGAAACTTTTTTCAGTTGTTGTTTTTTTTGTTTTGTTGTGTTATTAATGCGGTCATATACAAAGCGAAGAACGTACCGGGCCGCTAGTAATTTATATTATACTACTGGATTATTTCACTATAACGCTTACTCAGGTTTGTTAGATTTTAATTCAAATGAATTAATCGCCTGTGTGGTCTAGCGGTTCAGTTGTAGGACTTGACTGCATGAGGTCCCGGATTCGAATCCTGGGTCGGGCAACAAAAAAGAAAATTGGGTTTTTTTAATTTCTAATAAAAAAAATGTTGCTCGGGATTGAAAATGTGTCCGGTTGGCGATAGGCTTGCCACCTATCACATTGTGGGACTTAATGTCTTCGGCTAGTCGTGGCTGCCCTGGTTGTGCCTCTGCCTACCTGGATATGGGCGTGAAGATGCTTAATTCAAATGCCTTTTCTCAGAACTACGATGTTAATGAGTTTACGGATACATTTGCTAAACAACTACATTTACTAATACATATAATATAGTTAATATCGTTATACAATCAAACAAGCTGGTAACCGCTAGCTGATTACAATTAGACTGTCTACTTGTGTCGTGTCTTCAGGCGTGATGTAGACGAACGAATTAGTTTCTGAAACTCCCACTACAACTCCATCTTTGTTCAAACCATGTTCTGTTAATCGCATAAAAATAACACAAAAAAGTAAATGACTTGGTGAAATTAGGAAAGCACGCTTTTTGAAATTAAAAAAGAAAACGAGGGTGGTGTCAAGAGTCTCCGAAACCGGCGTGTTTGTATGAAAAGGGTTATGAATGTGAAGGAAGCAAGACTGGTTTGTCAGGATCGTGAGGTCTGGCACTCGATACTCTCTGCCTACCCCGTAAGGGACTTGGCGTGAAGATATGTATGTATGTATGTAAAAAAAACAATTCACAAACGAAATCAAGTATCAAACACAAAAAAATAGGCAACGAACATGTTCTAACCTTCTCCTTTTTGTGAAGTCGGTTAAATAACAAGCACACTCGTTTAGCTATACTTAAGTTTATAACTTACTATTCGTAAAAGGGGTAACGTTGAAAATAATTTTTCGCAGTATCTTTACGCCCAGGGCACCCACGACTAAGACACTAACACGACTAAGACTAAGATCCGAAGACACACAATGTGATAGGTGCCAAGCCTATCGCCAAACGGGCATATTTCGAATCCCGGACAAAGTTATTTTTATTGGAAAATTTTAATTAAACATTCTCCAATTCTTTTTAGTTGCCCGACCCGGGGATCGAATTCTGGACCTCAAGAAGTTAAGTCCGATGCCGGACCGCGAGACCACAGAGGCGAAAAATAACACAAAATAATTGAAATGTAGTAAAACGGCAAGAAACTGACTCTAATCTCATTACTACGTTCACAAAAAATATGCATTACAATATACTGCAACATACCTCGTGTTGGTCCGGGCTCCTTAGAAGAATATACCATCTGACTTCCTGCCAGGCAACTCGTAAAAGGCGAGCATAGGCTTACCGACACTAACACCATGACATTTGACTAGGTGGTAAATATTCGCAGCAACTCCACAACCTTACCTATTCGTGGAGTCATAACGGCAGTGCTTGCCATTGTCGTGTTTCTGATCGGAAGATAAGGTAGCTGGTAAACTTACTTTTGCTCGAGGCCTAACATCCCGGCCACAGATTGGCAACGCACCATTACCACGTTTGGTGTCTCTAGACGGCATGAATTTCTAACCATCAGGAAAGCCGTCTGCTTGTTTGACTAAAAAAATACCACAAAAAAACCGACGTATTAAGAACCTACTCTTATTTAAAACTTATAAAAAGTAATTGTTGTAACTTATATATCATTAAATGGGTTATTATAATTACTATATACTTTAACCTATATTTAAATTAGCCTGTTTATTTGTCAGTTCGTTGGCTAGACTAAGATTAAGACTAGATTTGTATCGATTGAGCTGTATAGGTTGTATTTAGGGGGCATACATTCGTGACCATAGTCATAGTATTATTAAACTGATGATTATGGAAACGAGAGGTGGCCTTAAAAACTGTAGAAATAGTTGCAAATCACGATTTCTTGATAAATACTTTGACCTCATAAATCCCAATGCTGGAATAAGACCTTACAAATAAACGCTTGTCACAAAACATTATATTTTTGTTAACTTTTACAATATTTTTAATATGTTATTTCATGCAATTAATCATTTTACGAATTTCATGTTAGTTGGGTTATTACTTTAACTTACCTAAAATATAATAACATGTTAATAAACTTATTTATATACAAGTATATCTGTACAGTGATGTTATTTAAAAAAATGGGATAGATATTTACGAAATTTCTAAAGTTTTCATGTTTATTTTCCACAGTATATAAAGTATGCTGCATCAGTCTGATCCTTGACATTTAAAGCACAGAAACCTAAAAAATTAAACATAATTCATTAAAATTGAATTCATCAATTTAAAAAAATTAAATTGTAATAGGGAAAAGTAGCGAAGCATAATCTTGAGTTTTTCTAGGAGTAAAATATAACAATGTAGTGTCTATTTCCTTAGTTTACGTTCTGCTCGATGTCCTACGACTAGTAATAGTCAATTACCAATAACTTAAATCAAAGCAAACCCTAGTTTTCCTGTTTCAAGGATCATTTGCATTGGCGGAACTTTTTTCACGGTGCTCTGAACTTTAATCTAAACCAGAATCACCTAGAATTAAGCGAACACGTCTAGTTATGGATGTGCAATTGAGGCCAGATAAATTCAAGTTTTTGTTTAGCTTTAATACGTTACGTTAACCTTAAACGTCAGTTTAATAACATACTACAGACAAAAAAAACAGAAAATTGTAACAAACGTTCAAAAGATAAAATTACCTAGACAAATAGTAAAATAAAAAAAACATGAAAGCTAAAGCTTAAAGTCTAAACTCTAAAAAACAATGATGTCAAGAACATCAGCATCTGAGGCTCATCTGAAACAAATTCTTTAAAAAATTCAAGTAAACAAAACATGCCAAACTCAAAAATATGTGTTTACATTTATCATTTGATACCAATGTTGCAATATTTATTATAACAATTACTATAATAATTAAAAAACATTTAAACTAGTGTTGTTTTACAAACGCAATGCTTTTTAATATCACATTTTTAATATAAATTTTTCATTGATTTAAAATCCAATCACTTTTCACAACTACCATTTTTACTACTTTTATAGAAACACATGAGTTGTTGAGTCAAATCTGATAATACCTAAATTTTGAAAATAGTCCTGAATCCTAATAATTATAAAAAAAAAGTAAACGTATACGTACGTTTCGTGGTTCGATATTTGTGTCCAGCGGTGTAAAAGCAGTGGTCTCTATGGAGTCTCGCAGTAAGAGGCACTTTATCTATCACCGGCAGCCGTGCGGTAATCTCCCGGGTAGCGATGAATAAGCCTCATCGCCGGTTCGAATCCGATCGATACCTAATTACAAGATTAACTGTAATGAATGTTTAGCTTTAATATATGTAACATGGCTAATATATTTATTCTGTAGCTCACAAACAGTCGGTTGTAAATACCATAAAAGGTTGTCTGGCAAAGATCACTCTGAAGCGATAATACCGCCATTGTGCACCTAAGTTAAATATAATAAGTGAAAGAATGTGTAGTATTTGTTTAAATTTTGATGCAAAACAAAGTACATTCATTCATTCATAAAAAATATACAATATAATTTTTCCACAGGGAAATCGCAGTGGCAATATTTCGAAAGTTAAGAAAATATTAAAACTTATCATAATGAGCATTTTACATTGCACGATAGAACTTAACCTTTAATAATTGCTTAATATACGTTAACGTAAGATCTAGTAAAATTTTAGTTAATACTAAGTTTAAGTTTAGAATCAATCCATGCAGATTCAAAATTCAAAGTAATGTACATGAATCCAACTTACGCTACCGAATCACTTCTCTCGCTGACTCTGTTACACTTTTTATTCAGATTGGCCTATGAACAAGATTGCATTGATACGATTGATTATAATATATGAATACAGTGCCGTTCATTTGAAAGTACAAACAAACAAATAAACAGGGAACACTTGTTTTTATCCTAAATAAAGCATGCTATGCTTACAGCTCAAATAAAGTATGTAAGTATTTCTATAATACCAAAGCAATATTATATTAATATATATTATAATAATAATATATTTCTATAATTACAACCATTAATTCTTACACTCAACTAAATCGCGTTTAATATAACTTATCTTATACCTTTAAATGAGCAATTCTTGTATATATGTAATTGGAATCTCGGAATCGGCTCCAACGATTTTTTTGAAATTTAGTATATAGGGGGTTTCGGGGGCGATAAATCGATCTAGGTAGGAATCATTTTTAGAAAATGTCATTTTATTCGTGTTTAAACTGAAAATTTTACTCGTGTTTAAACTGAAAAATATGACTCTTCCTGACATCTATTGGCGAATAATAAAACTATTTTTGTGAGCAATAAAGTTGTTCCAGCGGAAGGCATTGTTTAGTGACACGAAGTCAATGAGTGTTTGCTAAGAAATTTTATGTTATGGGTCGTACTTAAATATAATTTCCAAAAAACACAATTTATAAAAAAAATACCGAGCAAAGCTCGGTCATCCAGGTACTGTAAATTGAAACTGCAAAAAACCATTTTCATTTCACTATTAATTCATTTTTGTGTGTACTTAATACTCAAAAATTAAGTAAGTACTACTATTTAAAATATGCGCTTTGGCTTTACACTTTATACTTTTATTTTTTAATTTTTAAATTAAAATAAATTTAATCAAAATGATTAATTATGTAATAACAACTCTTTAAAGATATCTTTAAAATACATTCGTGTTTTCGAAACTTGACGAATATAGCGAATATAGCGAAGCGCGTAATTTAATAGTACCACACTATTTTCCTCGATTTAGGAAATAATGGGATCATCTAGTGAGTACGTACGCTCTTTTAAAAAAATAATTTCAAATATCGGTTTTACTAATGGCCGTGAAATTAATTAACATACATTCAGTCAAAATAGTATTAAACTCAATTTAGATATTGATTTTAAACTAACTGACCTAAAGTTACAACTTTGTGGCACCCCTTTTCAATCGATTCGTGAAAAAAAGAAATGATAAATAGATTTGAAAAATGACAAAAAACGATTCTTGGTGAGAACTGACCTTAATTCCGGAAAGAGCGTTTAAAAACTGTTTTGATGATTGGATTATCCGTTGGCTTTAGTGTATCGTTTTTGAAGGAGCATACTTGGAAGGTGATGAAATAAATTTTGATGAATAACGTTTTGTATATTATTAAGCTCTTTCGGTACTTTCTTGATAGAGTAGTAGGTGCATTAAAAATACAGGAGTGGCATATTAAATAACCTACTCCTTTTTTAGAGATCAGATAAAACAGCCCAACACCCCAAGTTAAAAAAAAATATTCAGTGCTAAAATTACCAAAAGACAACACTTTTTTATGGTTAAAGTACAATCAATAAAAAGGGAAAAAACTTTTTGAAATTATAAATCACTTCAAATTCTGTAATATAAAAATGAATCGCTAAATGTGTCGGTAAGCGCATAACTTTCGAACGACTGGACCGATTTGGCTAATTCTTTTTGTATTGTGTTAGGTATTGCTAGGATAAAGTTTTTATGAAGAGAAAAACTGGGAAAATTGCAGGAAAAATGGTAAAATCAACATTTTAGTTTTTCCTATACAAACAAAACGGGTGCTGGTACTTAATAAGAGTCACATAAATTAATTTTCATTTCATTACCTCATATTTTTATTTCCTGTTTCATAATAAATTAATAAAAAAATGTTATTTTTGGTAAAAGCATTATTAAATAAAATAAAGGATAAGCTACAAACCTAGGCACACACGACTAGCCGTAGTGATGGGTGGCAAGCCTATCCACCAACCGGGCACATAGGCTATCCCGGGGCAACGTTGTTTTAATTAGAAAACTTTCAAAACACATTTTCTTTTCGTTGCCCGACCTGGGAATTGAACTCGGGACCTCTTAAATTCAAGTCAAACTCCGCACCGCTAGATCATAACTCAGAGGCGATAAAAAAAATTACGAGTAGTACCTACCTAAGTTTCTCATTTTTTCATAACAGCTGATCGTATAAAGTCTCGAATTAGACATACCGTATTTTACTAAGTTTAAAAGTCTACAAATGGTCTTAACATCGTACTTTCATCCTCATGTTATAAAAGGTGTCGTAAAATTTACTCCAATTTAGATTCAGGACTCATCGGGACGGAAACAAAACGTCACCGTATAATATAACGGTAAACTGTGTATTTAAAGTGACGACCATATCCCAGGTAGAAAAGGACTGTTCGGTTTACATGGGTGTACTTTAAGAAAATTGGCAGCATTCAACTTTATTAAATACTAGCTGCTACCTGCGGCTTCGCCCGCGTTTTCACAGAAACCCGGTGTGCGATCGGGATTAAAAATAGCCTATATGTTAATCCAGGTCACAATCTATCTGTCTTCCAAATTTCAGACAAATCCGTTCAGCCATTCGAGCGTGAAAGAGTAACAAACATCCATACATACATACTTACAAACTTTCGCATTTATAATATTAATAGGATTTTATACAATTGTTAAGAAAGGTACTTAATCCCACAATGTGGTCACATCACATTGTGGGACTAAGTACCTTGAGACAATTGTGGGAGCCCTAGTGATACCTTTGCCTGGCTTTCTGGGATACGGGAGTGAAGATACTTTTTTTACTGTACGATTATAAAGGGCATTTACTAGGTCCAAAGCGCTAATACTCTTTTTTTAATTTGAGTCTATTTGTCGGTTCATCTGTATCTCCTCTGTGCTCTAGCAGTCCAAGTGTTAGACTTGACTTCACGAGGTCGCGGGTTCGAATCCTGGGTCGAGCAACAATAACAAACTGTAGTATTTCCAATTTATAATTTAAAAAAATTGCTCGGATTAGATAGGTGCTCTGTTGGCCTTTGGGGAGAGTTTTGCAAGCTATTACATTGTGGCACTCAGTGTCTTCGGCTAGTCAAGGGTGCCCTGTTTCCGCCCCTATATTCTCCTTCGGGGATATGGGCGTGAAGATACTTGACTTCTTTTACTTTATCTGTATAGTGTATTAAAACACTGGAAATATTCCCACGACTCTTTAATAAACCCAAAAAAAATATTAATACAAATTTATTAACTTTTCTCAATTTTTATGCATAGATAAGACCCCCTACATTACTTAGCCCGTACATTTATCTTATTATTTTAGTAAATGTTCACACCATAAACGAACATGTAAGCCGATCCAGTACTAAGCGGTTGCCACATGAGATTTTCTCAACCATCCACTTAAGATTTGGTCACGGATGTTGTTACATCGGATATCCAAGTGTCAAAATCGTTAACTAACATGAGAAAGATATAAATAAAAGTGCCACAAAATATTTTATTTAAACGCTTCTCTTGCTTTTGTTACAATGTTTCTGTAACTTATAAATTTTAAAATAACTTGCACTGGTATAGCCATTGTAAAAAATATGATACCTAGCCTTAATTTGTCTCGGAATATTATAATCCTATTAATTTTATAAATGCGAAAGTTTGTCTGTTTGTTACTCCTTCACGAAAAACTACTGAACCGATTTTCATGCAATTGGGTACACACATAGAGCGTAACTTGGATTAACACATAAGATAGTTTTTATCCCGAAATAAGGTTCCTGTGGGACCACTCAGGCAACGCCGTGGGCAAAAGCTAGTATTAAGACTAAGCGAATTCTACCACTTAATACAAACTAAAATTGTTTTAAATGCATGCTGTCTTTTTCAAATGATATAAAAACGAAAAAAATGGAACATTTTAGACATGTCAGATTAGTCCGGACATTTTTGAAAAGTTGTGATGTTTTTAATCAACGTTTTCTGAGTGATAGATTAAACGTCGGTATAAATGTCGTGTACATAGTAATATGACATCTAAAAGTGTTTCGTCTCTTTCTATTGCTTTCGTCACTCGCTTTATGCGGTTATAGAAAAATTTGTTTCAGAACATGCCATAGAACATTCCATCTCGTAGCGACTTCATAGCATAGCAACTGTTGAGCGCTACGACTACGAATTACATTTATGCTCGTCCATTCCCACAGTAACTGTATATTAATACTCATTAAGATAAGTTTACCAATAGCATCCGTTTGTGTTATTTAGAGCTAAGAAATGTACCTTAATTATATTTATATATTAATTTTTTAGTCAAAAGATAATGCTAAAAAAAAGACGGGTTGCACTGCGGGAGTGCCGGCAGAAGTGAAAACTTGAATATTAACGTTGTGCAATTTTGATATTTTGGAATTGTTAGGGAATAATTCTGCACGAATCGCTTTAATCATCAATATGAAGTACTATCATTTATGTGGTATAATACAATAGTCTTCTGCTTAAACAGAGATATTTGGGTTCGCACTGTTATGGTAAAATCCGTAAAATGTACTAGTATACCTTATTATTATTATAAGTACCTCCCTATTAGTACTCTGTGCTAAACCATGAAATTTCAGAACGCTACCTACTAGTACGACCACTTCATAATTTACCTCGGCCAGTTAAAATAATTACTTATGATATAAAATATGATGAAATATTTAATTTTTCAAACTTATATACAATTCAATTCAATATAATATATATGTGTGTATCGATTCTCTTTCTACTATTATTTCCTTTGTTAAACTTACAACTTTTTCAAAAACAGCTAAACTTCTTTACAAAGTCGCACTGTAATTTCTATTAACTGAGGAACTATGATATACCTACAAGTCGCAAATGAATTAAAAGATTTTTTACTAAACTAATATCTATTTTATCTACCACAAACTGCTAAGCAGTCAAAGCAAGAAACAGTTTACACTTTACAGTACAATTATGTAATGCAGATCAAGCACTGAATGAAATAAAGTGTCTAATAATATCACACAGAATGTTCAACAGTTCAACGTTTAAACGCTGTCTGATTCCATTCAATAGTGTATTATGATAAAATAGCAAATCAAGCGCTGAATGAAATAAAGTGTCTAATAATATCATACAGAATGTTCAACAGTTCAACGTTTAAACGCTGTCTGATTCCATTCAATAGTGTATTTTGATAAAATAGCAAAATAGAATGAAATAAAGACGTTTAATAATACATTCAAAGTTACGCTTGTCGTAGGTTTTACGCCTGACGCGAGTTTAGAAGTTTTTACCCATTCCAAAAAAAGTGCGCAACGTCGCTAAAGAAGTTTTTATTAAGTATTTCTATGTATTAGTATCGTTAACTAACACCCAAAATATAAGCATATATATTTTTTTATGATATTGGAAGGCTAACAAGCAGACGTATTTCCTGATGGAAGGAAATTCACGCCGCCTAGAGCCACCAAAGGCGGCAGGAATAGGTAAGGCGGTGGTACCAATCCGGGCGAGTCGCTGCAAAACTCTACCACCTAGTCAGATGTCACGGTGTTTGTGACGGTGAGCCTATGCTCGCCTTTTACGAGCTGCTTGGCAAGGAAGGCAGATGGTATATATATAACACGGGGGGCATATGTATAACACGGGGAGGATTTGCTTACTTGCGGTTAGATCCAATTTGTGTGACTTGTCCATTTATTAATTTAAAATGTTATTGCTTGCTGCTACATAACATGTTACCAGTATATTATCTCTACTATGTGCTTGCTACTACGGAATCCTTTATGGGCAAACCTAGCTATTAAGCTTATTTTTCTTTCCTAGACGGCAACGCGTACATGCTTTATAATTTAAGAGCAGTAAAACTGTAAAATACCGATTCATTTTTTTTATACAAAATCTAAGTAGAAAAACTAATATTTTCCTAGATTTCATTGGGATTCATAATCAAATCCAAACTTGATGGCAACGATACCAACGCGGAAGTACGCTCTTTCAAACAAAAAAAATTAAAGTCGATTAACTTACAAAAAAATGTAGGAGTGGAACACACAAACTCCTCCTTTCTTAAGTTGGTTAAAATTTGATATTTTCTCAACCTCGACTTTGGCAGAATCAAAGCAATCTCAGTGGAGAATCCCCAAAAAATTAATTTATCTGGTCATAATTATTGTGAAAAATAAATTGTGATATTACATTCTGTAACTACGAGGAAAAAAAAACAATTTTGCTGAGTATATGTCGCGTCACTAAAAGTCTTTAATGGGCAAATGTATTACAATAAACTGGCCCAGCATATTTAAGACTTCTCTTTACATATAAAAATGATGGATCAATTTGTAACCGAATTCAAAAAACGAGAAGATTGTCAATTCGGCCAGTACATTTTTTTATGTATGTACATTGTACACCGATTTCGCCGAGGTTTTTAAACCTATTTACGTAGTTATTTATCGTTTGTTGCGGAATAGTTTTGAATTGGTCCCATAAAAATTTGATTCAGCTAGGCTAGGAAAAGTAATAAGTTTTTAGCATTTTTTATCTACTTTTCACCTATACCGACATCTATTTTTATTAAATAAAATCATATCAGCAATAAACTAAAAAGTAACAAACAACAAAGCCTTAATATTAATTATATACTACCTATTATTTATTTTGCCAAATTTGAAATCGGTGCCAAGCAAATTTGATACTTACTTTTAATATAATTATTTGCTTAAGACTTGGCACCGACTTCAAACCTATTAGTAAATGGCACATATAAAATATAATAGGTAGTATAAAATTAATATTAACTCTTTATTATTTTTCATTTTTTAGTTTTGAAGTCGGGTTTTTTAACATAGTATTTTCTATGCTAATTCTTTTTTTTTTGTTATGTTAGTTATTGTCAGGAAAAGGTTCTTACGAAAAGAAATACTGGGAAAGTAACAGGGAAAATGGGAAAAGCAATGCTTTAATCCAGACCAACTGATAGTAGCCGTTAACGGCAAGCGATACGAAGTTCACTGGTTCAGTTAGTCATTTAATATATTTAACTAAATTTAAGTGACGGTTATTATAAGATTTCAGAATATTGAGAAGACAAAAATGCTTAAGATTAATTACTACTCGTACCAATCTCTCTACTTATTATATAATGTAAGAATATTTGAAGTCATGATTAATATCGCCCTTTATTTAAGTGTAAGACATATAGCATCACACCCACACGCGCGTTTCCCAATTTCAATTTAGTCCTGCAGTTATTGTATAAAATACACATTGAATACATCTCATTCAAACGAATACGATTTGTATTCTCTTTTTCTTGTTTCCAAAGCAATTGCTTCCATACGAAATGTAACGTGTAATCCAAACGCCATAGCGAAGAATACCGTTAAAAAGAAAGCGATATAAAATTAAGTCAACAAGAGCCAAGGAAATGTTATTCATAGGGAGAGATCCGGGAAGGTGTTAAGTAGCTACAAGAAAGAGATAGAGTTTGTGGTAAGAAAGGGATGGGTAAGGGATAACTGCTTTCATGAATTGGAAATGTAATTTGGTCTCTTATATGTGGGCAATTGTTTTGTACGAGTTTCGTTAGGTGATAGACGGATTTTTTTTAATGTTTAACTGTTTTTATATGAGCTTAAAAGCTTTTCACCTGCGGAGCTTATTTGGCGTAAATTTAATGTTTTAATAAGAATAAGAATATTTGATTTCACATAAATCTTACAAAGGTTGTTATGACGCGTATAAGATCTACCATCGGATCGGAACGGGGCCACTTGCTGAAGAGATCGCTCGAAAACATTTAAAAGGTCTTATCTTTTTTTTAAAATCTAATTTACGAAATTTGCATTATGATTATTTTATTTCGATCTTCTTACAGAGGTACCATGAATTAATCCTGATTACTAGATGGTAGAGTTTAGCAGCGACTCGTCCGGATTGGTACCACCGCCTTACCTATTCCTGCCGCCATAACGTCATGACGTGTTCCGGTTCGGAGGGTAAGGTAGCCGGTAAACTTACTCTTGCTCGAGGCCTAACATCCCGGCCTAAGGTTGGCAGCGCACCATTATCACCTTTGGTGTCTCTAGGCGGCATGAATTTCTTACCATCAGGAAATCCGTCTGCTTTAATTATCAGTCTGAAAGTACTTAATATCATTTATAGAATACAAAGTTGTAACTGTACATTGTGCATAAAGTGTAGAATACAAAATTCATTTATTGAGCTATCGTACACAAACATGACAACACGAAAATTCGCGCAAGCGCCCTGCGCCGTCTTAGGAATTTTCGATTAGGTCACGTGTCCTGACGCGAGTTTAGAAGTTTTTACCCATTCCAAACAAAGTGTGCAACACCGCTAAAGAAGTTTTCACTTCAACAAAATACATGCTGAAAAAATTTCGAAGTAATACAAGGGGGGACTAGTCATACATAATAATATATATTTATTTTTTCATTGAATGGCGCAATTTCTAAAACGCAGATCCACTCGTTACTGTTAAAAAAAGCCTTTGTTTATTCATGGTCCATTCAAGTAGAATCCCTATATTTTTTGCAAGATTACATTTTTTATATTTAAGCCAGTCAAAATCAAACTGAAAAACTATACGTGGTTTTGGAAGGGGAGAAAGCTATTATCTTAAACTTTTCTATGCATCACCAAGGTGGAAGAGCGTTAAAAAGAAGGATTAAAAACGTTCTAAATCCTGCTAAAAAAAATCCTGCTATTATGACAGCATAAAGAGTACCAATGCACTATTCTAAGTGAGTCCTCGCATGACTCAACAACCTAATTAAACTAAATTGTTGCTTGTTATAAAGAGATTTTCCAATCTATTAATTTTCTATTTATATTTAAGCCAGTCAAAATCAAACTGAAAAACTATACGTGGTTTTGGAAGGGGAGAAAGCTATTATCTTAAACATTTCTATGCATCACCAAGGTGGAAGAGCGTTAGAAAGAAGGATTAAAAACGTTCTAAATCCTGCTAAAAAAATCCTGTTATTATGACAGCATAAAGAGTACCAATGCACTATTCTAAGTGAGTCCTCGCATGACTCAACAACCTAATTAAACTAAATTGTTGCTTGTTATAAAGAGATTTTCCAATCTATTAATTTTCTATTTATTCCGATACAATAATCATCGAAATATCCAATAACCAAAACCGATGTTTGGAATGAGTGACCAAAAGCCTTTATAATTTAGCATTTAATATTAGCACTTCAGTATGGCGGCGTTAAATGAACCGTTCCATGATCAGTTTAACGTATTTATTCGAAGCTTTTAATCTCCATATTGCGTTACGAATTAAAAGCGGGCGGTTGATGCAAATTGTGCCATTTAACTCGTTTACTGGGTATCGTAACGAGCGGTGTTAACTAAACGGTCGTGGCCCTGCACCCGCCCTTATTTTGACATTTTATTATCACTTATTAAATAAACTAGCTGTCCTTTGCGGTTCCAGAGGTGTAAACTCTCACATTATCGCTGATTATTAACAACCTGTATAAACTATTCGTGCAAACTATTAAATGCATCAATAATGTCTAAATGTCAACTAGTAAAGATTATAGGTACCAAAGAAACAAAAACATTTAGTTTAGCTATAAATTAAACTCAAAAAGTATTTGACAGTTATGCCTTAATCATAAAACACAAATTCAATATTATTTAACATGTATCTTTGAAAGGCTGACTTTAAAAAAAAAACATCAGAAACGTCAGTGGCGCTGCATTAAGGACTCCATCAGAACGACTATTAATATCATTTAAATTCGGAGACCTTACTTTTTTTTGTAAAATAAACTTTGAACATCACCTCCATTGCTTTGGGATTATTTACAGAATAGACAGAGTCTATTCTGTAAAGGAGCCCAGACCAACAACTCATGGTAAAGAGTTTTCCTCGTGTTGGTCCAGAACAGACCATCTGCCTTACTGCCAGGCAGCTCGTAAAAGGCAAGCATTGGCTTAACGTCACTAACACCGTGACATCCTACTAGGTGGTAGAGTTTTGCAGCGAATCGCCCGGATTGGCACAGCCTTACTTATTCATCCAACGCTTGCCGTTGACGTATTCTGGTTCGGAGGGCAAGGCAGCCCGTAAACTTACTTTTGCTCGAAGCCTAACATTCCTGCCTCAGGTTGGCAACGCACCATTACCACCTTTGGTGTATCTAGGCGGCGTGAATTTCTTACCATCAGGAAAACCGTCTGCTTGTTTGCCTTCCATTATCATAAAGCCTTTAACTGCACCAACAAAGAATTCAAAGTCTATAGACAAAATTAAAGTTTTATGGTCAGGGAAATCTATTAACTTTGTTCAAAACTTTAAAAATCTCATACATCAATAGGCACGATGGAAGGCCTTAATAAACCACGCCTTTGATATTAAATTTTTCATAAAATTCGACAGGATCTCGAGTTTGAAACGTATTCAAGATGTACTCAAAAACTGTTTGGTTTAATGAGGAATAAGTTTAGGGGAGTGGGTGCAGCCGAGGAGTTTGAACGTAACTGAATGTGAAAACATGCTGCGTCTCGTGCCGTCTCCTCAGCTTGATACTCGTCGAGTGGTTGATCCCAGCCACCATGAACGTTCACATCAGGATACTTTACATGCCTACCAGTCACACAGACGTATTTCGTTCATTCTATCCTATTAATATTATAAATGCGAAAGTTTGTAAGTATGGATGTATGGATGTTTGTTACTCTTTCACGCTCGAATGGCTGAACGGATTTGTCTGAAATTGGGAAGACAGATAGATTGTGACCTGGATTAACATATAGGCTATTTTTAATCCCGATCTCACACCGGGTTTCTGTGAAAACGCGGGCGAAGCCACAGGTAGCAGCTAGTAAATACTATAAATGCGAACGTTTGTATGTTTGTCTGTTTTTAACTCCTCCATACAAAAATTTCTGAAGCGATATTTATAAAAGTTTTTTCCCGAAAAAAATTTCCTTTGGAACCATTAACAACAACAACGCCACGGACAACAGCTAGTTATTCATATTTTTAAATTATCTAATAATGCCTTATAACATTTTTTACTGGTACACGGTTAATTAAAAAGAAAAGATTCCATGAAATTCCATTACTGCATGATTTTTTAATTAAAAATTATGCTTACATTAAAATACTTATTTTATTTTGTTTAACTTTGTGAAGTACGAGTATGTTGAAATTTACAATTAGGTAAATGTTTTAAAGATATGACACAAAAAATATTTTGTTTATTTATCTAATATGAGTACTCGTTTCTGGGTAAAGGTCAAACTCCACGTCTTTGACTACTTTCACTATTCACCCATCGTTTCTTTCTCTTTCTTTGTGGGACTTAGTGTCTTCGGCTAGTCGTGGGTGCCTTGGTTGTACCTCTGCCTACCTCTTCGGGGATATGGGCGTGAAGATACTTTTACCATTTTTCGATTTCTAACGAGAGTCAGTGATTTTTTTCAGCCGTTCACACGTGATGCGATGACCAAAAGAAATCCAGATTAATTTTTATACACTTCATTTTTATATACCTTTAAGACCAGCTGAGTCGACATCTGTCGTGTCCTAATTATATTTTTTTTTAATTAATGAATTTGCTTTCCGAAATTAGTAACTAAAAAAATAGGAAAAATGACTAAGAGCAATATGGATTTATTTTTAGTTATAAGAAAAGAGATCGGGGTAAATCTATATAACTAAAATCGTTTACGGACACCATATTTGTAACTAACAAATCTGCAAATTTGGCTACTTGCTTTTTTGGCTAATCTTAGTTCGCCTAACTAAAAAATGCGAGAGGGACACCAAAAACCAAATATACCTCCAACAATCAAATATAAAGCAACAATAACAGTGTTACGAGTAGCAAAGCAGCAAAGTTTCAGGACATGGAAAAGAGGCCGAACGCCCCAACATAACGTAAAAAATATAGTTGCTTATATAAAACGTTTTAAGCTTTTGTTCTTCTAAACACTCTTCAGACCTTGACAGTCAATAACAAACTTAAAAGAATTTCATGTCAGGAAATGTAATAAAAATGCAGAAGAAAATAATTTTCAACACAACCAACATTTAGACAAGAAACTTCTGTATAATATATCAGCAATTGTAGAATTAAAGACATTTCTACGTCTAGCGTCTCTACAGCGCTTCCTAGCCCTTAAAAAAAACATTCCCGCGAGCACAGACGCGAGCAACAACTAGTAATATTTAAAATAAAGTAGCATCCAAATATGTACGCTCTCTATACCGGTTGCTGTTACTGCAAACGAGAGGCGGGTAATTGGGCGGAAAATTCAGAAGGCAACTCCACCCAATACGTCACGAGTGCGTTGCCGAACCACTTATATACTGAATGTATGTTACATTTTAATACATCTGTCGGTCGGTGCATGTTGGCGGAAAACGAAACGTGAAAGGTCATTTCGTACTATCAACCTGTAATCCGACAGCTGCATGTGACATTTTATTGGTCTAGTTACGGCCAAAATTTTACATAGTATGGAATATCAAATGTATTTCCCGATAACAAAAATATTTATAAACGCTTCCTCTATAGGTGTCTATACACATTATCATTACAGAATACTTGCATAAATATAAATGATTCTTGTCGCCTAAACTATAAAAATAGTAATAATAATGACGTACAAAAGGAAGGACGTCTCTAATAAAACACAAGCAAGCATACATGGAAACAGAAATGAAAATTAAGAAGTCAGATGTAGGGAGTCTCATTCTGTGAAGCGCGCTGAGTGGATAAAAAAGCGATAGGACAATATAAATGGTGGTTAACTTGAATTCAGGTTCCGGGTGACATTTTCTTTCCATGTGAAATTTCTGATCATTTTTTATTCTGTTGAAAAGCAATCTACCAGACAAATCTCCTAGTATTAAAAATACTAAATAAGTAATCGGGACCAGCGGCCTCCAAGTGCTAGTTGTTAAAAGTTAACAGGCAGCACGTGTTCCGCCAGGGTACTGACTAAACCAACTTAAACTGCAGATTGACGTACCCCATAATATCCAAGTACACCATTATTATAGTTTTTGAAGTGAGACTTCTTTGTCCAGATACGAGTAGTTTTTTTGTCATATTTCTCTGATACGTTCTACAAAAAAAAACACCGCGTGTTATCACCGAATTTCATTGATGTTCAACGTAATTTTTGTTTCCCAGGCCAGTATATCTTCAAGCTATCTCAAAGTGAGGCCGTAAGCCGAGCTGTTAGATAGATATAGTTAATAAGTTCATAAAGAAGTTTTACTTCTTACGTGTATACACTAATATACACACACAAACACACACACTCTTTTTTCAATTTAACAAACTTATGTACTAGGCTTAGAATCCCAGCCTCAGATTTTTTTTCTTATTTTTAGATTATCTTGCATTATTAACATATTTAGCACCGGTTAATCAGGAGGTGCACATTTGCCGTAACAACACCCATTTCCTTTATTCATACTTTTAAAGGTAAAATCGCTTGTATATTTCAGTATCCAATATTCATAGATGGCACATGATTTGCGAATGACACGAGTCTTACAAAATTTAAACAACACCTAGGGGTGTACACTCGTATTTTTTTTTAAATGCTGCCAATATTTTTGGCAGCCTTCTTACTCCCCTGACATGATGGTCAAGGCCCTTGTCTTCACAAGTTTATATTTTGTGCCTGTTTTATTAAAGGGTTAATATGATACTACTTTTTTATTGTTATCTGTTTTTCTATGTACATTATTTCTGTTTGTGCATTGTGTGATAGGGTTGGGATTTGTATATATTCCTATTTGATTTTCTATTTTGTGTGCTAATTATTTTTCATCTGTTTATTGCTGTTATTTATTACTCTATATCTATTTATATCTTAATAGTTTTATGTTGATACAGTGTATGTAATAATACACTGTTCAACATAAATTATATTTCTTTTATGTGTAATGCATATTATATGTTGCTTTTATATTTTAATTAATTGCTTAATTATTTATTAATTAAAAATTAATTAACAACTCTGGTAAATTGTACACTCGTATTACGATCACATGACGAACCAAGCCTACATTTTGTTTTTGACCCAGAATAAGCCCTTTTACAGATTCACGTGGACCATATAAGGGGTATCGACATCGACTTTTGACGAACCGGATATTTTCTAAAGAAACTGGGGTACTTGTAAGACGTTTATCCTAACAGCTTCAGTGGTTCGCGAAGGAGAACGAAAACACCGTAAACCGCTAACAGAGCGGGAAAAGCTGGTGTTTATGAATAAAATCAAGAGCAATAGCTTAAGCCGATTTCCACTATAAGTCCCATTTGAATACAGCATCTTAATTTCAATGATAAACTGATTAAGTGATTATTCAGTATTCACGCCCAATAAATAAAGAGGTTCATTTAAATCCCCTCTCGCAACCCGGCTGTGTTTCCCAGGGAACCGGGTTCGTGGAGGCGTGTAATGGTTTTATATGGTGCTGCCAGAAATACGTAATACCGTGCCCGGTTAAATTCAGCAACAATGAGACATTTTCATTATTTAAATTCAAATCCGGTAATTGTTAGCGGATTGGGCGCTGCGAAGTGCTTTGACGGACCTTTTAGCTTTCTTGTAAAAGTAAAAAAAATAGTAGGTACTATAAAAGATTGACAAAGCAGATATACAATGCGAATGTGGATGGATGTAGGTACCCGGGGAGACCGAGGTTGACGTTCGTTGATCAGATCACTCGGATATTATCCGAGGGTGGTGTCAAGAGTCTCCGGCGTATTTATATGAAAAGGGTAATGAATATGAAGTAAGCCAGACAGGTTTGTCAGGATCGTAAGGACTGGCACTCGATACTCTCTGCCTACCCCGTAAGGTTGGCGTGAAGATATATATGTATGTATGTACTATTTTATTGAAGAGACAAACAAGTAAACGCTGCTCCTGATGGAAAGAGATCGCTGCTTTCAAAACCACGTACAATAGACACACCAGGGTCACCAGTAGTCTCATAGTTTTGTGGCCGTTCTAATGATAGAGCTCTTTTCTCGAAGGTCCTTAAAATGAAAGCGATTACCCACTTAATATTAATAATTATGATTATCATAAGCAAAAAGCAAAATAAATTAGTTCTCACTCTCTATTTAATTTATCGAGGCTATCCTATTAATATTATAAATGCGAAAGTTTGTAAGTATGGATGTATGGATGTTTGTTACTCTTTCACGCTCGAACGGCTGAACGGATTCTGAAATTTGGAAGACAGATAGATTGTGACCTGGATTAACATATAGGCTATTTTTAATCCCGATCGCACACCGGGTTTCTGTGAAAACGCGGGCGAAGCCGCAGGTAGCAGGTAGTTTTTTTCATAATCTTATCAGGTCTATGCCTGCTCTTAGGATGCCTGATTACAAAATCGCAAGACTAAAACTGCTGGTGTGATGGTGAGATGAGTTTAAATTAGGTTCTGTTTGTTCAGTTTTAATCTTGGTCTTGCTTGCCAAGTTAAGTATATATTTATTTATTTATAATATCAACAAAAAATCCACAGCACAAATTTCAAAGTAAACTTAATCTAATAAATACATTAAACATAAGCCAATTAAGGATTTTCGTTTTGTTTTCTATACAGTTTTCTCTATGTTGCTAAATTGTTTGTCTAGTGTTTTTGTTCGCAAACAACAATACAATTTTAGATTATCATTAAAATGATTGCCATCATCACAATTTTCGTCCAATATTGCAAAGATATACACTCCATGGTCTTAGGTCCTATGGAGTCAGATTTGTACAAAATTTACAACATCCAGTCCAGCTCACCTGTGCAGAATAACTACCTTTCTGCTAATCAGCTCTTCAGAGGTGAGCAAAGGTAAAACGTTAACACTAGTGGTAGAGTTCCGTGCTGTTACCATGATGTGCTGTTGCAGAGTGTCGTTCGGGTCGGGATTTGCAGCCGTACTTATTTCTGCCATAATGGGATGGTATGGTAGCCGGTTGATTGCACGGTCACAAGACAGCGATTAACCTAAAACAACAAAGGTCATCTACAGGCCATAAATGTCTAAATTTTAAAATAAGAATTAGAAAATATTCATTTCATACAGACCGTAAACGTTCCTTGTCAAGAAACTAACTGATTATATAACCTGATCGAAAATCACATTTTCAAAGTTTTGTCAAAATAAAAAAAAATTGTATTTATATTTTATGTTAAACAAAAGACAAGTTTTAAAAATTTTTAAAGTCGATTTTGTGCATGTGCGGAATGACACTTTGCGCTTTAGCAAATAGGTTATTAATGTTTTCATGATATCGACAATTGACATAAACAACAAAAAGTATTAAATATTTAGATTAACTTAAAAACCAATAATCAGATCAGGAAAAATTATATGCAATTACTTCAGAACCATGACCTATCTTAATAAAACAAACATCATAATCGGTTTGTTATTGGTCAAGTAATCGCGCAATAAACATACTTTAAAGAAACATGTAGTCGAATTGAGAATCGCCAGTGTGGTCTAGCGGTTCAGGTGTTGTACTTGACTGCATGAGGTCCCGGGTTCGAATCCTGGGTCGGGCAACAAAATGAAAATTGGTTTTTCCAATTTTCTAATAAATTGTAATAAAAATGTTGGTCGGGATTGGAAATGTGTATCACATTGTGGGACTTAGTGTCATCGGCTAGTCGTGGGTACCCTGGTTGTGCCTCTGCCTGCCTCTTCAAGGATATGGGGGTGGTAAGATACTTTTTTTTTCCTCTATTTCTGGAGTTGGATAAAAACAGCCAGCGATATATACGAAGGTGGATCCAAAAGTTCGTGGCCTAACCTACATGGAGCTATGACATATTTTTAAAATCTACCGTCATTTGTTAGTATGTATCTTATTGATTTATTGTGCGCAGATTCATTTCGATACTGCACAATTTAAATTTTCTGTGATTATTTGTTTGAAGCAATCTGACGCAATTTTCAATAATGGAGAAAATTGAACACCGTGCAGTCATTAAGTACCTCAATAAAAAAGGCCAATCACCAAAAGACATCCATCAAGATATGGTGAGCACTTTGGGGGAGTCTACTCCATCGTATTCCAGTGTCAAGAAGTGGGTAACTGAGTTTCAGCGCGGTCGTGAGAGCATTAAAAATGATCTTAGGAGTGGTCTCCTCCTAATGTGTAATGTGTAGTAGTGGTCCTCTCCTCCTAAAATAAAAATGATCCTAAAAATGATCCTACATCCTCTACCACGAAAGAAAACATCGATAAAATTTGTGATCTCGTACTGGGTGACCGACGTTTGACCATTGGTAAGATAGCTGAGATAACAAACATTAGTATGGCTGAGTGTAACACATAATAACGGAAGAGTTGGGATTCCATAAGGTTTCTGCTCGCTGGGTCCCGAAGTTGCTTTCAGCTGAACAAAAACGAGTTCGATACACAATTTCGCGAGTTTTGTTTCATCAAGACAATGCACGTGTTCATACTTCGGTTGAAACAATGTCTGTAATCCATGATTGTGGCTACGAATAGCTGCCCCACCCACCTTATTCGCCGGATTTAGCCCCCTCGGATTACCATTTATTTCCAAATTTGAAAAAACACTTGGGTGGCTCGAAATTTTCGACCAAAGATGAGGTGATAGTCGCAGTAAACGACTATTTCGCCGACCTTCCGGAAGCTTTTTTTTTTCGAGGGGATAAACATGTTGTAGGTCAGGTGGAAGAAGTGTGTTGAACTACATAGTCTCGAAAAATGTCGAAAAATAAAAATAAATTTAGACCCACTTTTCTTTCATTTTCTTGGTCGGGGTTAGAACTTTTGGATCCACCCTCGTAACATGCCCATGCTGTACATCCACGGGTTATCATTAGTAACAATAATATAATTCTTGTTTTACGAGATACAGAACAAAAGACTATAGACAAACCGAAATTTAGCAATCCAACAACTTCATTTAGAGTCGTAAAACATAATCATATTTAAATGTAAACAAGGCGAACACATAAAACACGGTAAAATCTTTAGGGTCGCGTTTGAGTGGGCCAGGCTAAGGTCCCTGAGGGACCAAAATACAGCCGTTAACATTAGCATATGAATTCAGAGAGAGCTGTAAAAGCATAATATGCTAATATGTGTAATTGTATATGTTGAACAAGTTAAAGCCATTTGTGGGTATCTATATTTTATTGCTTTTAACGAAAAATAGCCTTACTCATTTGTAAAGTTATTTTTCATTATAAGTTATAAAACTGAATGTCCTTTTATCAGTTAAGTACGTAACTATATAACTTACAAACGGCCCGGTACGTGCTTCGCTACGTATAAACTGCTTTAATCGAAGCACGTCCTAAAATAAATGACCGCATGAATGACATAACACAACAAAACAAAAAAGACACAATCCCCATCTAAAAAAAGTTTCAATTTGACTGAAAAATACCCACTAACAAATTGATCCACCATTAATTATTGAATTCATTTTTTACAAAAAAATTTGATAACACACAGGATAGTTTTTATCCAGAAAAAATGTTCTTTAGGACCATTTTGCCACCATTAACTACGCGGGTTAAGCAGCGGGCAACAGCTAGCTATTCATATTTTTACAGCTTACAGCTAGTTATTATATTTAAATTATCTAATAATGCCTTTCAACCTTTTCTACAGGTAAACCCTTCTTTAATTAATAAACACATTATATTAATAGAATCTGACAATGCAAACTCAAATTTTTCATAATGTATGAAAAATTGGCATGTATTTGGAAGTCAATAGTTCGTAGTTGGCTTCCTAACTTTCAAAACTTAAATTTCAGTGTTTTCAGGCAAAATATACAGTGCAATGGACAAAATTAGTGTTAAAAAATAAAAATAAACAAATATCTCGACGCCTGTACCCCCGAAGTGTTAGGCAGAGGTACAACCAGGGTACCTGCGATAAGCCGAAGACATTAGGTGCCAAAATATAATAGGTGGTAAGCATATTGCCAACTGGTCACATCTCCAATCACGGTCAACGTTGTTTTCAATGGGAAATTAAGAAAAAACACGTTTTCTTTTTTTGCCCGATCTGGGGATCGAATCCGGAACCACATAAGTAAAGTCCAACACCGGACTGCTATACCACACAGTTCTTTTTAATTTTATGCAAAGATAATACGTAGTAGCATGTATAGTAGTAGTAGAAAATGTGTCTAGTATTATGTAATAATAGTAGGCACAAAAGCGGAAACGATAATTCCAAATTATTTAGTTGTAAAAGTGATTGTTTTTGTTTTTTGCAACAGCAAACAAAACATACGCTCTTCTTATTATTATTATACTATCATAATCATATATAAACATAAACTTTTTGATAAAGCCCAAAAATTATCCAAATGAATAAGATAATATTAAAATTACAAATTTTCATTGAACCCTCGACAAATCCTATACGTAACGCAGCCAAGAGTCATTTCGATTACGTCAGTATTAAAACAAAAATATCCGCATCGAAATCGGTCAAACTGTTCAAAAGATAATATATTATATATGTGTAATTAATAATATAATTAAATAAAATAATACCACAGACAAATATACATACGTTTTCCGTCAGGAGATAATAAAACCCCTTATTTCCACCAGGGGTCAAAACAATACATCGCAATTGTTTGAGAGCTACGATGCCACAGCCAAACACACAAACACTCAGAAACAAGTCAAATTTACAACACCTCTTTTCTATTACGTGCTTTAAAGGAACTGCAAAGACTACGAAACAGACACAATACAGTGACTTTAAAACTATGATCTATCAGCCACTTCCCAATTCAATCATCAGGTTCTTGTCACCAAGTTCTGGTCATCAGTAAATATGAACAGATCTAGTTAATGCGAATCGAATGAGTCCAAACTCGATGGGTTTACCAGCAGTTGTAGGGTGTAGTCTCCTATCTTCGAGCTCCATGATCAGGCCAGCTCTGTTGTACCAGCAATCGTTAGTGTTAGGTCTGTAAGGTCTCACATATCTTAAAAGTCACATATCGCAGTGCGTCTAATATTCATGCTGATGCTTACGAAAAAGCTGCAAATGAGCTGGTGAAATTGAAACCTGGATAGATTTTCATAAAGTATTGCTAAGAACCAAAAAAACTGCATCAAAATCTGTCCATCCGCTGACGAGCTTCGATTCCACGGACAGACACACACAGAGATAGACATGTTATTAATTAAACTTACAACACCCCTCGCTTTGCGTCGGGGGTTTAAAAAATAATTTAGACTAAACGCCATGAATGACATCGTGGTGTTCTTTTTTGAAATATATTTACATTTGTAAACATCCTTTATATACTGATGATGGGACATTTTATATAAAAAAGTACTGTAGAAGTTTTATGTTTGTTAAACTTAGGGCTGAATTGGTCCATGTCCTTTATATGCAAATTACATTTAATATATATTAATACGTGATGCCAAAATTATAGACCCCTTGTAATGAAAATTGCGCGAACGGAGGTGTATGAAATTTGGCACACTTAAAGTTTATGTATAGGAGAAGTGCAGAACGCTAATATTTTTCAATAATAATGTTTATAAAGTACATTAAATCAATAAATAAAATATTACCCACACCACCATGCAAATATATTGATGATAACGATAAAAGATCACAGATGGCGCACTAAAAAGTTTGGAAACAAAGTTGGAAACAAAGAAATGAACATGGCGTTTTATCAACAAGAGATTAAAATTTATTATGGTTGAATTTTGACGAATGGGCGACTACTAGTTACATTTACATTTAATAGGTCTGTACCAAATTGTAACAATTGTCATTCAAAAATGGTCTCTTGAATTCTACGTCCTTATTTCTTCAAATAATCTAAATCACGTCATGGCGCCTATTGAATATATTCAATAAAAAAATGTTTCACAATAATGATCAATGCCGACTTATTTACCGACACCGTTAGTCGAAAGAAAAAACTAACACAGAAAACATTGTCTTTGTTTGTACAAACGTGCATACATACAAAAGTCGAAAGCTCCTTTTTCGAATGAACAATTTGAATATATTTCTATTCGGGTGGCGAACCCGAAAATTCTAAAATTCCCTATCTGCCCGAGGCGGGAAAATTAAAAAGTAATAAAAATGCAAACGAAGTAAGTTTCGGCCGGAATGCGGAGAGTCAATTGCCGTAAAATCTTCCGTTAACTTTGATAAGAACCCTTTTTATAAATTGTCTAGATCTTACCAACTTTTGTTATATCTCCTCGTTTATATGATAGAAGATTAAACTTGCAGGCTACGGGGACGAGTAATCACGGGGAAATTTTGTGCTACGGAAAAAAACTAAGACTCAAAGTACTACAGTGACCCTTGTAAATCATAATTTATGCGCTGTAAAACTGTATAAACTGACTTAAACTATCGTCATTTCTTTATTAAATTTATATTATTTTAGACATTTGTCATTCGAATCTGTGAGGGATTTGGCGTGAAGATATGTACGTATTTACATTTTTTTTTTAATAAGCCGAGAGTGTGATATGTGGCAAACCTATCGGCAACCGGGTACTTATCCAATCAGGGGCAACATATTTTTAGTACAAATTGAAAAAAACACATCTATGTTCCCGGACCCAGGATCGAACCCGAGACCTCGTAAAGTCAATTTCAACATCCGAATTCTAAACCACAAAAAAGACGATGAAAATTAAATGTTCTTTATGCGCGGCTCTTATGTATAATTGCCCAGCCAACGTCCTGCTAAAGATGTATAACAGGCCAGACGTACAGGGGGCACATCAGGGCACCATCAGGGCAATCGCCATACATTATTAACTGTCACATATATTTTATGAATGACGCTCGGTGGCACGGCTCCACACTGCCCAATTTCACGGCTCACTGCGCGCAGTATATCCGTATATTATCCGGGTAAGGCAACTCTTAAAGGATTCATATCAGATTCAGTATTTTCACCGATAACTAGATAAGTTGATACCTGCGAGGATAAATTTACGTGTTAAATTACGCGTTAAAGTTATTAATGTTATTTTTTCTAATTTGGTTTGAAACAATCCTTCAATATTATAGTATATCTATACTAATTTTATAAAGAGGAAATGTATGATTTTTAATTTGTTTGTTTGTTTGTTTGAAATGAATGGGCTACAAAACTACTGGACCGATTACAAAAATTCTTTCACCTTTAGAATGCTACATCATCCCTGAATGACATAGGCTTTATTTCATCAAAATCAGTGAAGTAGAAGCCATGTTACGCAGGTGAAACTGCTAGTATTTAATTGTAGTATAACACTTGTGTGAATTTTTCATCATAGAGTAATTCGTCGGCTAGTTTGCATCCAATCTCATAAAAACAGTTTTATTTTATAAGGTAGAATAACAAACAGATTTTCTGATGGTTAAAATAAGATTCAGTGATACCTATTAAATTGGAGGTGCGTTTGCCAAATGGAACAGCCTAATATAATCTAAATAGGAGAATAAAGTATCCGGTTAGCAATAAGTTTGTTGCCTTTCACATTATGTGTCTTCAGCTAGTCTAGAATACCCTGGATGTACAAAGGTTCAAAAGGTAGGTAGGTAAGGCAAAGGCCTACCTCTTCCGGGATACAGGCGTAATGACTTTTTAATGGCAGAAAAACATAATTATTATGAGAAATCAAAAAACAAAATATTCATTCGGGTGCATCCAAGAACTACCTATCATATAATTAATAAGCATAGGCGGCCGGGTTATCTAGCTAGATCTCCACTGCCAACTAGTTCTTTTGTGCTAAATGTCAGGGCACCATTTACCCAGCTAGCTAGCAGCTTTTAAACAAGCAAATTCGTATTGAAATCCGTCCCTCCGTTCAAAAGTTATGATGCTTCAGACAGCCACACATTCACAAGCCAAACTTATAACATCCCCCATTTTGCGGAGTTTCAGGGGTTCAAACAACGAATCAACCTCCACCATTAACGTCACATATCTAGTTTTGCGCCGTGGATTAAAATAGAGACGTTTTTGAACCCAAAAACTCTGTTTATACTTTACAATAACGTTTGTCTGTTGTTACATACATACATACATACGTATCTTCAAGTCCCTTACGGGGTAGGCAGAGAGTATCGAGTGCCAGACCTCACGATCCTGACAAACCTGTCTTGCTTCCTTCACATTCATAACCCTTTTCATACAAACAC
>NJDC01001083.1:88756-118642 GCA_002245475.1 Calephelis virginiensis
CAGCTGTCATGTTGAACTTAACCAAAATTGTGTTTATTGAAATTTTAGAAATTAGAATGTAAAGGATCTAATAAGTAGACCTAAATCTTAAATATGAGGAACGTTGAATCCCATATTTTAGAAGACAAAATGGATGAAGCCGTTACCCATTATATAAATTCACATCAGCCAACAGAGGTGAAAAATAGCGTTTTATTGTTGGTTTATTTACTATATGAAAAATAGTTTACTGCAATTTTGTTATAGTCGCACTTTTTTTATTTAAACCTTAAGTATTCAATGTTTTCCTAGTAAAAGTAAACAATAGAAGTGGGTAAAATAAGTCATGTATAAAAAGATTTACAATATTTAAAAACATGAGCAAATAGACTGTTCTGCATAAATTAAGAAGCAATCTCTAGCTGTAAAAGTCAGTGACAACAACGGCATTATATTCATAATTTGTGAATCGTAAATCCTAGGCTGCATAAACAAATCAAAAGCTGTAAGCCTTTAAAATTTATTTTAGTTTAATATTTGATAAAGTTAAATTCCATATCTTGCTGCGCCCTTTTTTCAGATATTTGGACTTGAATGTGTAAAAACCATTTTTTCCTAACTTAATTTAAAGTGTCATTGGCAGAATGTATAGCCTTATCTTAAACCTTATCGAAAATGTTACTAAATAATTGGTAATATAACCTTGCAAAATTCATTTGCTTGAAATCACAATAGAATCACACAACACACACACACACACACACACACACACACACACACACACACACACACACACACACACACACACACACACACACACACACAATCACAATAGAATGCTATTCGTAGAGTATTTATAGAGTACAAATAGCATGTAATAATTTGGTTGTCTAATGACATATTTTAATTAAATGTCCTATTTAGGCCTTAGGCCCTTAAAAGATAAAATTTAAGTATCCCAATTATTAGGAAATCAGGTCAATACTAAATCTTGCATATTTGGGAAATTACTAATAAAAAAAGTTACTTTATATAAAATGGTAACATTGACAATACAAAAGATATAAGTGATTATATACTCTCAATTTGTAATATATGATTTCTGTAAGTAATAAGTTGGTATTAAAATGATCTACATACAAAGGCTATTTTACTGAACAAAGTAAAAGGATATTATTGAAAACAACTATACTTACTAATTTTGAAATGTATTAAATAAGCATATATTTAATAGGTTCAATTTTGTTATAGTCTGTTCATGTAAATGCTAATTCATTGGCTCTAAACATACAAGATGATGGTGGAGGAAGAATTGTTGCTTTGATGACGAATGACAATTTCCCAACACAAATGTGCAGGTAAGTAATTTTTATGGTAGTTTCCTCTTTACTAATCTTTAAAAGAATTACAAGATATAACACACCACACCTGAACCAGCTTTGGATCCTTGTTTATTTGTTGCTAGAAGTCAGCCAAAGATTTTATTTGTTACATGTTAAACATATCCTGATATAAAACAGGCTTGGTTATACTGAAACAAATAGAGATATGTGTTCTTTGTTCAATATTTTTTAGTATAAAAGTAATTCTAAGCAACTAACACACTATTTTGTACAATATAGTAATATTTAAGTAAACAGAAGTGATACACCTGTTGTTGCAGATTTTTGTATGGTAGACTTACCATCAGGTAACCCACTTGCCCGTTTATCTCTTGGTCTACAAAATAAGTTACTAACATCTAAATTTGTAAATGAAACAACTGTGTCTAAGTAAACATATGGCTACACATGCAATCTGGGCCATAGGCTATCTACAATGCCTTGGGTTTGTATATATGCATTTCTTGTATGAACAATGTAGCTGTGGAAAATACCTTAAGGTCTAGTTGCATTAGGATATGCAAGGACTTTATCAACAAACTTTTGGCAACAGGTGTTACTTAGATAACAGCTTTCATATTGTGAATTTCTATGAAAAGCAGAATTTAATATTTTTATATTTGCTAATTTTAATCATTATTAATGATAGTTGTTTTCAATACTTTTTACAAAGTCAAGGGTGACAGTAAATTTTAGTAGCATTGAACATTGCGGACAAGTAATTTATAAAGGATTTAGCAAGTATATATGTACAATGTTTCAGGCAGGTAGTAAGCGACCAGGTGGGAGAAGGTCCCTGGGTGGAGGAGTTGTTCGACTCAGACAGCCGTCTTGCGACAATCTTGGCACATATAACCCAACACTCTAGGACTTCACATCAACTCCATAATGTACATCACAAGGTACTGCTGTACATAGTTCGGTTAGATACAGTTTAAAATCCTGGTTGCTGTGGAATATTTTTGCTGTTTCCTCATTTAAATACGTAGGATTGAAAGTTATAATTTCAAGTTAAACTACAAGAAGTTCAAATAGTGATTACCTAAAGGTTAATTCTAGTAGTTTGCAAAATTTCTAACATTAAAATGCAGATATTTTATGGTTGTATGTATGCTACATTTTTATTTCGAAAAGGTTGAAGCATTTTAATGAATTTTAGCATAAAAAAATTATAAATCTAAGAGGGTGACACACTTTTTTATCCTTAAATCAACAGGTCCCTGTGAAAGAGTTAAACAGCTTTAATATGCTGCTTTGATTTGATTAAAAATTAAGGTTTGGAATAGTCCCAGTAACCTTTTTCAACAGTTGCTATTGTTTTTTCACAAATAGCTTCAATGGTCTTTTATATATTTACGTATAGTATAGTCGCCTCTGTGGTCTAGCGGTCCGGGTGTTGGACTTGACTGCATGAGGTCCTGGGTTCGAATCCCGGGTCGGCCAACATAAAAAAAAATGTTGGTCGGCATTGGAAATGTGCCCGGTTGGGCGATAGGCTTGCCACCTATCACATTGTGGGACTTAGTGTCTTCGGCTAGTCGTGGGTGCCTTGGTTGTACCTCTGCCTACCTCTTCGGGGATATGGGCGTTAAGATACTTCTTCTACCTATAGTATAATTTATGTAGATAACATTTAAAATACCCACCAGAAGCTATTCATTGTTTCACATATAACTCGTGTCATACTTGTACTTTAGCGTTTGCTGTTATCATAATCCAATTTGAAAGCATGGGTAGCTAGAAAAAATATTTTTACTAGAGGCCTGTCAATATTAAAGAAAATCATTATTAATAATAAGAGGATAATTCAAAAATGTCAATGCTGAATAAACAACAAACGACCAAGACTTGCCTGATATTATATATTCTATCTAATACTTTAAGCTCAGAAATTTTCTGATGTTGTATTCTCTGGTCACATTTTTTCTTTCTTGTACCTCTTGCAGATAACATTTATTTAAACGAAAATAATGGAGTCTTCCTTTCCTAAATATCAAGTTAGTCCTTGGCTATTTGAATAATAAATGATGCAACAAAACTTTATTTTATGTAAGGATTTATCAGGTGTAGCATTATTTTGTACCAATATGATTTCAGATACAACCAAGCAGAAGTGAGGTGGATGCCTCTGTTATTCTTGACACACCATTGAGACTTTTTAATGGACACACACTGGTGAGTGTTAAATAACTTTTAGAAAATTAAAACAGGTTTTTTGAACATTAGGAAGACCTCAGCATAACGTGAGGTGCTAAAAAACCGAAACAATAGTGACTGTGTGATGATATTTAACAGGATCAAGCAGCTGAACCCTTAGTTGTGCCAGTCTCGTCACTGCCAACCCTTCCGCCTCTGCAAGATATGAAGAGATGTCCTGAAACGGATTGGTTTGATAAGGACAAGTCGGGACATATAAAGGTAAGTACAATTACTGATACAAACACATTAAAAGTTGGAGGAAAGTCTTCACATTTAGAAATAAACGTGTAAAAACAATCTGTTTTTTTAACTGATTTAATTTCATCTGCCAAAGTAAAGGAATCTAACAAAAAAAAATGCAGTGCATACTGAGTTTTTATTAAAAAAAAATATTTGCACAAGCTGCAATAAAATGTTGGGAAATTTATACAGTGCCTGCATAAATATATTCGCTGAAAAACCCTGATTTACCTGTGAAATCCCTAAATTAAGCAAAAAAAATTGAAAGAAAGACTAGAGGATAAAATCAAAAAAGTTGCTAAGTTGCATTTAAAGGTATACAAATAAATATTTATTTAATTATATTTTTGCCTTTTTTAGTATGTGTTTCAACTACATTTGCGGGGAATATAAATTTCACCCAAGTCGCTGGTAGTGCTAAAACCGATAATGCGCTTATGGTCCCAATGTATATTATATAAGTTGTAATAAATTAAAAAGCTATAAAAATCTTGAATTTGAAAATGAGATATGTATAGACTAAACCTTTATCACATGACATGTAGAGCTGTTGTTTAGTTGGATTTTTTCCTGTCTTTGGTGTAAGTACATGACAATCATAAATATAGTAAATCTCGTAATTAAAATTGTATTATTGAATTCGAATATTCCTTGAGATTAGACTGTCATACCTTTTCTTCCACCTATAGCGTCAGTTTTGCTATTTCCCATTTATGTTTGAGTATAGCCTATGAGGTTACCTAAGCAAGAGGCTTAATATCCTAACCTCAGGTTGACAGTTTACCTAACTACCTACATACATTCGGCGAAGTAGAGACACACTTATCATTAAATAGTCTGTCCATAATACATACCATGTGTAATAATATTAAGAATTACCTCTGTAAATTTTTTTAAACCAATTTAATGTAACCCTCTGTGGTCTAGCGGTCCGGCGTCGCACTCGACTTCTTGAGGTCCTGGGTTCGATCCCAGCTCGACTCTGGCAACAAAAAAATGAGAAAAGTAATTTCTAATAAAAATAATGTTACCCGGGATTGGATATGTGCCACCTATCATTGTGGGACTTAGTGTCTTCGGCAGTCAGCTGGTGTGGTCGTGCCTCTGCCTGCCCTTCATGTTTTTGGCGTGAATATATATATTTTTTTCAATAATATTTTAACAATGCAGGATGGACAAATTATAACGGAACAAGATGGTCCCGTACTAGACATCGCAGCTGGTGCGTCTCCTGCACATAACAAACAGAGCAAGAAAAGTTTACCTCACAAAAAACGAATCTCTAAGAAGCTGAAGAGAAATGCTGGTAGTAGTACGCCTCAACAGGTCAGTGAGAGTTTATCCTTAATACAGGTTAATATATTATTATGCTTAGATTTTTACACAAAAACCTCTAAAAAAGTAGCATTATGCTTTCATGTATTTGTGTGAGTAACTGTATGTGTATGTGTATATTTTTTAATTTGCTATGAATCATGAATGTCATGATGATTGATGATCATGATGATGAATGAATGATGAATCATGATGAATGATCAGGATTTGCTGTATGCAGTGTGTACATTGTCACAAGTGATGTTTACCAAAGTTTTTTTTAAGGTCTTTGTTTAAATCATTAAAAAAAATTAAAAATATGGCTGTAGTTAATGAGAGTAAATAAACTGAGTTAGAATAATAAATTGTAGTAAAACCCCAAAAAACGAGTAAAACTATTTCAGTATGTAAATTTGATCATTCTTGAAAGATGGCAAATGGTTTATACATATACATATACATATAATATGTCATATACATAAATTTTATCAACATCCGACTAATGATTTTCGAACATTTTTCATTTATTCGTCGGATAATGATAAAACTAATTTGGGATTACATCGAAGTCATAATCTATTTTTCTAAAAGTTACCAATCAAAATCGGTTGGCCGAGTAATTGCATAACAAAAATACAAAAAAATTCGGGTCAATTAAAATACCTATCATATCAATGAGAAAGGTTTAAAAACTTTAATTATATCTTTGTGATGTCAATGTTATTTAACTAAAAATAAAACATAAATATGCTCATATCCACACATATGTTTATGTTCATCAAATCTGGACACCGTTGATGATATTTTGGTGCTTGAGTTGATAAGAATGTGAGATAAATATAAGCTGGATTGCAAAGCTTATTATATAGTATATTATAACATAGGATATGCCGTTACAGTCCGCCACTTTTGTTCTTAACTAGCATAATAGGTGTAGTTCATGATAGCGATACATGAATTATTATTTTTTTGGCAAAACACATCCTATAGACACCGTAGATGTTGCAGATGCATAGGTTTAGTAATACATGTTTAAATTTAATTTGAATACTATCATTGCACTTATTACACTTAAATACATATATATTCCAGGATTTGGTGGTGATCAGTTGCAGCGAAGAGGTCCCACAGGAGGAGATCCTCCCCGACACCTTCGTCCCGGCGCCGCCGCCCGCGCCCGCCCCGCATGCCCCGCACGTCCCGCACGCGCCCCACGCCCCGCACGTCACACACCCCGCGCACCCCGCTCACCCCGCACATACCACACACTCCGCCGAACAGGTAACAGTACATATTTTAATATAAGGAAAAAAATCACTTTAGACTACTTACATTTCTAGTACCAATTACATTATTTCATTAAAATTAAAAATACAAAAAAAAGAAACATGAAAAAAAATTATGAATTTGATTTGTGGTTACTTAATTGGTACTTGGTAGTGCCTCGACAGTGTTTTTGTCAATAATGGATGATTCAAGTCCATTTTTGATTGAAGTTTAAGTGTTATTTGTTATACATATTGATGTCATTGACTAACTTCAAACAGACATTGAATTGGTTCATGGGGGACAATAATAGGTAGGTTGTAATTATCGCACTTTTGTATCCAATATCGCAATCTGCGTTACGTTAACTTGCATAAAATTAATTATACTTTCGGGCAAAAACAAATTTGATTGTAAATAGTTAATATTTATTCGATCTCCTTATTGGCTGAAGGGTTAGAGGACACGCCCAAATTCACCAACCAACCGCGAGACTAGGGTTGGTTTCCCGACGGGCATAGTCGCTTCTATATTCCCGGGTCTGAGTGTTTATCATAATAATATTAATACGTGAAGCCAAAACTTTGAACTCCTTTTACGAAAAGCTGACGGAGGAGTATAAAATTTGGCACACTTGTAGTTTATGTGTAGGAGAAGTGCAGAACGCTTATATTTTTTAATGATTTTGTTTATAAAGTGCATTAATTCAAAAAAATAAAACATTACACATACTACCATGCATTTGACACACACAAATAAATATATTGATGATAACGATAAAAGATCACAGATGGCGCACAAACTATAATCACACAGTTTGGAAGCAAACTAGTTGGTCTTGAGAAATGAAGATGGCGTTCTTATCAATAAGATATTAAAATTTATTATGGTCGATTTTCGACCAATGTGCGTCCACTAGTTGTATTTATTCCGGTATCTATTTAAATATTTTTGTGTATTAGTATCGTTGTTTTAATACAAACTTGTTATTTGTCAATCGATATTTGTAAGCTATCCACTATACCGATGTCGATCTTCGCTATAGTAGATTGGAAACCGGCAAATTGTAATATGGAAGACGACTTAAAATCCAGCCTCTTTTTGTGACGCACATATTTGATATTTAGAAACTAATTGTATTTTTTATAATCAAAAAAATCATAATGTGTTTTCAGATGCGACCGATCCTGATTTGTCAGTTGTGCGGCGAATTTTATGGTGAGGAGCAGCTGAAGTTCTACCAACACCTCAAACACCATTACGAACCTCATGCTACTATTATAATAGAAAATCCAGTACCTGACTTAGGAATTGATAAGGTACGAATTAGTTATTATACCTTATATAAAAAATCTCGATTGTTGTTATTTGTGGTCCATAGACGCAAACTAGTTTATACCGATTTTTATTGTTTTTTGTGTATTGGGTTGGTCGTAAAGTAAATTTTAAACCTAGTAAGTAGTTTAAGAATTTTTTTTTCTCAATAATGTCTTACCTTGTCTATAAACAGGGAGTCATTTAAAGTACCACCCAAATTTCGAGAAACGATTCGCAATCGAAAAATAACTGGTTACCACTGACCGCAGTCGCATACGCAAGCTAGTGACGTCACGAATCGTACTAGGTACGACATAGCATTGTAGGTGAACAAGCGAATCATTTTTGCGGACTGTTTTAAATGAATGTTTATAAATAATATAAAAGTAAACATTACAATTTGGCAATAATATTTAAACTATTACATGGTAACCATTTAAGCCTTTTCCCCATTACATTAGAATTTGGCCGGTCCTTTCGAAGTAACCCTGTATAAAAATTTCATGTTACGATGTATGTCGGATATAAATTCAAAAACTATTTAACCGATTTAAACGTATAATAATCTAGGAACATGTTTTACCTTGGAGAAGGAGATAAGCTACTTATTATCCCTATGATTCATGGCTAAATTAATAAGCCGTGACCAACAACTTTTTGTCATCATAATTATCCGCTATTAATTTTAACTGCAGTTATAAAAGTTCCTAATTTTTTTTTTCAGATGACAAATACGTGTATAGTAGACAATGTACAAACGCTACCTGACTCCATAGTGGAGCTATCGTTGGAGAACACAGTGCCAAAGACTATGTACCAACCGATCGACAAGCACACGCTTTACACCACAAACGACAAGCAGCTCACCTACCCAAGCAATAAAGTGCAATACTCAATGGCGAATATGGTTAAGGAAATGGAAGTGGAAAAGACTGATTTGTATGATTCGTTAGAAAAGTTAGAGCTTTACTGCTGTTATAAGTGTAATAAGTCGTTTAGGAAGCAAAAACAATGCGAGGCGCATATCAAGGAGGTGCACAATAATCCCAATCCCAAGGTAAGTAATCTATATATTAATATGTGACGCCAAAACTTTGGACTTCTTTTTACGAAAATTGAGCGGACGCAGGAGCATAAAATTTGGCACACTTATAGATTATGTGTAGGAGAAGTGCAGAACGCTAATATTTTTCCAATAATAATGCTTATAAATTACATTAAATCAGTAAATAAAACATTACACACACTACCATTCATTTGACACACACACAAACAAATATATTGATGTTGACGATAAAAAATCACAGATGGCGCGCTAAACAATTTGGAAACAAAGAAGTTCGTCTTGAGAAATGAAGATGGCGTTCTTATCAACACGATATTAAAGTTTATTACGGTCGAATTTCGTCCAATGGGCGACCACTAGTATGATTAAATTTGTAGTCGCGAAAAGGCTCAACTTTTTTTATGTCCTAGCTGTTTACACGTCGAAGTGACTTTTCGTTGTTAGTGATGATTACAACGTAACAATGTACTTTAACATTATATCAATAACTAAAACATTACCCACACTACCATGCATTTGACACACACAAACAAATATGATGTTGACGATAAAAGATAGGAAACTAAGTAGTCTTGAGAAATTAAGATGGTGTTCTTATCAACAAGATATTCAAATTTGGATATTAAAATTGATTATGGTCAAATTTCGACCAATGGGCGACCACTAGTTTTAATAAAACTAGAACTAAAGAACTAGAAAATGCGAATTTTTAATTTGTAAAAACGGGATTGGATATGTATCCGGTTGGCGATAGGCCTATCACATTGCGCAACTTAGTGTCTTCGGCTAGTCGTGGGTGCTCTGGTTGTGAAAAGTGTGAAGATATGGGCGTGAAGATACTTTAAATTTTAACATAAAAATTTTCCCTTTGCTAGTTTGAGTTACTGAGTAGAATAGACCATCTGCCTTTTTGTCTGACAGCTCGTAAGAGGCAAGCATGATTTGAATGGGTCAGCACTAATTTCACCTCTGAGGGTAGAGTTCGTCCGGAGAGGGTTGCACTGCCTTATCTATTCCTGCCTCAGCAATGTCAGTTTCATGTTAGGTTTCCAGGGCAGGGAGCTGGTAGACTTGCACACATAGCTTAACATCCTGGCTACAATGTAGCCATGCGCCTTTAATATCTGTGGTGTCTATATGCCACGTTTGTCTCTTATTATTAGGTAAGCCATGTGTGTGCCTTGTTTTTTTGCCTTATCACATAAAAAAAGAAAAAAAAGAATGACTGACTTTAAGCTATAAACTCATATAAACTTTGGCCTTTTAAAAGTTGTTTTAGAAGTCTAATAAGTTAATTTTAAAAATGTTTATATTGTCTTCGTCATAAGTTTCTCAACCGCTTTGTGTCAAGGGATTAGCATATGAACGACTAATGCCACAAATCATACATGATTTTCGAGTTCAATTACAAACAGGGCTGGCATTTGTATGGGGGATATAAGAATTAAATTTTCAAACATCGTAGGCTGTTTACCTTATTAATTAAATTTTAAACATAAGTGACTTAAAATGCCAAAATTTGTAACTTGTTTAATATGAGTTTTTAAATAATTATCAAATTGTTCCAAGTTATTTTTTTTTGTTTAGCTATAAAACTCTTATTTTTCAAACTGTCATTTATGGACATGGTCAGTCTTCCAAACACGAGATTTTGATACACAAATCATATATAGGAATTTTGATGCCTCTTATTACTCGTATTAAATGTGTTAGTAACATTACTTATGAGATATATTGGCAGTCATATTTGGGCAAACCTCCGGCAGTTGGAGGAGATGGAGGAATTCAGCGAGCCGGAGGACTTGATGGAGGGCATCCACGTCGCGGTCGAGGAGGGTGAGCAGTATGAGCAAGCGCTGCTGCCCCACCTCACCGTCGAGAACGGCCACGTGCACCAGGACCACGTGAGGCACTGGTAAGCTATGTCCACTAGAGTTAGAGGAAGACGAACAGTTCGGACAAATGCACCAGGACCATTGGATTAAATATTATGCAAATATCTTTAAGAGTCAAATATGTGTAGGAGATTTAATTGGATTTTGGTTATTGGATGATATGTATGATATTGCAAGGATTCTCCTAGGGATACTATTTTGAAATTAATGACCTGGTCATTTCAATATCGTTGAAGTAAATTTATAATTATTATTATATTATTTACATTTATTATTATAATATATTAATATACATTGTTGGTGTATAAAATAGCTTATATGTAATTCTAATTACAGTTAATAATATCGTCTCCAGGTACATGCGCAATGGTGGTAGCGGGTTATGTGAGTGCGGCGGCGCCGGGTACTGCGCCGTTTGCTCTCCTGACACGCACCCCACTCACCCCCCGCACCCTACACACCCCGAGCACCCCACACACCCCCAGCACTCTTCTCACCCCTCACATCCCGAGCTCCAGGCGGACACGCACACGCCTCCCCACACGCACGTGCCCAGCCCGCACACGCACACGCAAACACACGACCAGCCTGCGCCCGCAGTCAACGACACCAGGCAGATGGTGTTAAAGGGTCAGTTTCTCTGATAATTATTACAACTGTAAATTACATAGCTCTAAATAAGGTGTAAGTAAGGTTTGTAGCCTCTTCTAAAGGTAACGACATATTTCCCAGCAGGTCTTACTAGTGACGCCTTGAAATGTTTAAACGCACATTTAAAAAGCACTATACGTTAACGGAGAATGATTGTCGAACCCAAATAAAGACGCAGTTTTAAACAATAACAGCGTCAATAAGACGTCACGGTACATATTTAAATAGGATAAAGATTTGTATTAACTACATCATTATAAAAAGCATGAAATGACAAATTAAAATGTATAAGTTTATGACAATGATGATAATATACAACGCCATATAAGTTTGGCAATAATTAAAAAAAAATAGTACATGGCTGCTATGTATATATACCGAAAAAAATATTTTTTGAGATACCTTAGATGTACCATCCGTATGTTGAAGTAACTTTAATTTGTCCGAAGAATACTATTATTACTTTTATTAGTAAAAAGCAAATAGTAAGCGTACAAAATTTCATTTACAGAAGAAGTACTCCAAGGAATATTCGAGACGGAAGTCCAGAATCCAGAAACTCAGTATCCAGATCCAGAGACAATAATTCCAGAAGTGATGCCTCAACCATCAGAACCTCCCCCCGAGCCTGAGCCCCAGGAGACAGGGGTCAAGAATAAGAAAAAGCCAAAGGTGTTCGAATGTGGCCAGTGCCCTCGGGTCTTCGACCATCGGAACAGTTTGCTCTACCACATGCTCATGCACGGCGACAAGCAACACGTCTGCCGAGATTGTGGGAAGGATTTTTACACTATCAACGCTTTAAAGGTAAGTTTTTAGTAGTTAAAATGTAGAATGGGGGGAAATTCTCGATAATAGTGAATCGAGTCTCAGGATGGCATACATTATTACATTCTCGGATACATTGGAATTCTGTTAAGTAAATTTGAAAATAGCGTCATCTGTAGTGTGTTAAGTGAATTTCAAAAATAAGCGCCATCTGTTGAATATTATCTGAACCATGATGAGTAGTAATAGCATATTGTAAGGAATGAAGCTTTTGTCTAAATAATACTGTTACGACTTTGAGTACCTATATCTCGAAAACGAAGCGTCGTACAGCAAAACCCCAAAAACGCATAAGTAGGTATTAGGTCTACTATCGAACAGTGAAGAAAGTTCTCGAAAAGTCGTTGATAAGAGAACAACGTTTTCTGGAACATTCGCGGTCCGCGGCGAGTAGTACCTATACACAGCACGCATTGTTTACGTATAGCGCCGCAGGTAATAAATCATGTCCTTGACGTAATCACCCGAAGATTCGGGAAGCGTCTATTGTGTTAGATTGTATGAGAAGTTTCTCGAACCATGGGCATAGCAGTATATAAGGAGGCATCGAGCCGCGACCCGCCAGTTCAATTTCGGAAGCGAAATCGAAGCGATCTCTACTAAGCGACAAGGAAGAATTATTTCGGCGAATACAGCGAGGACATTGGACCAGTGATTTTACTTAGCGATTCGGATTCTGTTAAGAGGATTTTTGTGGAAGCTTTCAATAAACGTCTTCTACGTTACAAACGGCATTTTATTACCCATAGCTCGTAACAATACTATCAGATTATCGTAGATGGCGTACTTTATTTCATTTTAAGTTTAACATCGCGGTGACAAGATCGTTTTTTGGATATAGACTACTTGTAGGTAAGTTATTGAAATCATACTTACCTGGCGTAGGGGATACCGTGATCAAGAAGGCGGTTCCCCCAGAGCGAGGCCCTTTCATTGCACTGCGATTGGGTTGACCTCTGCGATTATCCCTAATGTGGATAACTCGGACGCGTAATTTTTGGTAGTGGGGACTGCGTACGCGCCGTCCCCTTCATTGTTGTTATTGTACATCCAGGTGCTAGGATTCGTACTCCCTATTCCTAATCCATAGATTCATGAGAACATGATCTCTGTAAGTATCTTCACGGCTCAGGCCCATATCCCCAAAGAGGTAGGCAGAAGCACAACCCGCGACTAGCCAAAGACACTAACGGCCATTGTTAATAATGTACATCTAAAGATGGATTTCAAGCAATCTAGATAGCAAAACCGACCAATCACGGGTTACGTTATTTTATTAGAAAAATGAAAATATTCATTTTCATTTTTCGAGTATTTTTGTAATGTTTATAACCGACAGAAAAAAGGACTAGGTTGTAGTATGTTCTACTGCTACATTCATTTATGTATGTTACTCGACTTCGCTGTCATTTCTGAATTAATTTTAAGATATATTGTTTTTATACGAAAAAGTGTATTTACGCTATTGTTCCACTACCATCAAGTTTGAATCTGATAATGGAAACCCGGAAAAATCGAGAAAAAATTTTTAATTTTTGTGTATCCCGATGACTTCGTTATTTTAATCGATTTTTAAAGTTTTGTTACGCTTATTTTATTAAACTATTACTTTCGCTAAATAAAAGGGCAAATAATTAATAAAATTTATTTTATTGTTTTCTTTACTACAAACTTACTAATCAAAAATACTGAAACAGAATATAAATAAAAGAAATTAGAATCAAATACCATTATCAAATCAAAGTCATCAAGTTCATCGTGAGCTTATCAGTGTGTAGTATAGTATTGAAGAATTAATTAAAGTCCCAATCCTTTTCTGGACAATCTGATAAAATCGACTTTCTTTTATATATAGATATTATAAAACTCTAGAACAGCCTTTCCCAAAGTGGGCGATAATGCCCCCTTGTGGGCGCTGGAAGCCTAGAGGGGGGCGGTATAAATCTTGAAAAAAAAATGTTTTTTTTTAAACTAGGCGCAACAAATATGTTATTGGGGTTATTGACAAGAAAAAAACGAGGGGGGGGGGCGCTACAAAACAATTGATTTTCAAAGTGGGCGTTACATGAAATAAGTTTGGGAACCTCTGCTCTAGAAGATGTGAAGATATAAAGAAAAAAAGAGATAAATAGGAAGGTAAAAAGGTCTAACTTTGTAGAAACTTTTGAATGTATATGTAGTTGCAATGCAATTTAATGCTGGCAGTGCAATTTATTATACACATACATATCTATTTACATAAATTCTCACCAAATTCCTTGAGTAGTAGGCACAGATTATCTAGTGTCAACCTTTTCGTGGTTTCAGTGTCATGAAAGTGAAAGTTTGTATGTATGTCTATGACGACTAAATTAACTGTATTTGATAGAAAAGCCTAGTTATCTAAAAAAATGTTCTTCTACCGAATACTACCTCTAAGAGCCAGGAAGTTTGTACGAGGAATTATTATAATAGAATAACTCTTTATTGTGCACCAAAATACATAAAAAATACATACATTAAAAGAAACTTAAAAACTAAGTGATACACAAAGGCGGTCTTATCGCCAAAACAGCGATCTCTTCCAGGCAACCTTATGTTATGGAGACATAGAAGAAACAGTAAAACAACTCTTCATTTTTTCCACACTTACTAAGTATTATTAAAAGTCATTTGTCGCCTGTCAGGTGGATTAAATGCTTTGAAGTATCGAGTACCTCGGAAGGTATCGATACCTACTCAGTATCGTAATAAAAAATATCGAGTACTGAAATACTTGGTATCGTAACGAAAGTATTAATACTACTCAGGTATCGATAGTTTTTGCGGATCACTATTTACAATAATTAATAAAAAAAAATAATGGCCGTTAGAGATGGTTGATACTAGTGATGTGACGGGACTGATTTTATCAGAACCGGAGGCGGACTTTTTAAATTTGATTTATTATAGTCAGAGACAGTGTCAGCGATGGTTGCAAATAAGAAATATTTTATTTACTGACAAGTAAAAACAATAATAAATTATCTCAGAAGAATTTCCCGCCTTTCTTAAACAAATAATTTGTTCATTCTATTGTGGTAATGACAAATGGAGTTTGGCGCTTAAATCATTATGAACCTCACCGTAAAATAAGAGAAGTGTACCTAACTCAAAAACCACTTATTGAATGTTAATGGATTTAAGTGCGACCACCTCGGAATCATGACCTACCTTTAAAAGACAGATACCATTAAATATAGACGATTAAAAGTAAAGTATCTTCACGCCCGTATCACCAAGAGGTAGGCAGCACAACCAGGGCACCCACGACTAGCCAAAGACACTAAGTCCCACAATGTGATAGGTGGCAAGCCTATCGCCAACCGGAACATATCCAATCCCGAGCAATTTTTTTTTACTTGAAAATTGGAAAAATGAAATTTTCATTTCGATTTTTTATTTTCGAACCCGGAACCTCATGCAGTCAAGTCCAACACCAGAACTGCAAGACCACAGAGACGATTAACAATCGTACAAAAAACCATAACCTCTTCCTTTTTGGAGTCGGGTAATTAACATGACCGTAATGACGGTCGTCAACGGCAAGCACTGACGTTATGGCGACAGGAATAGGTATGGCGGTGGTACCAATCCGGGCGAGTTGCTACAAAACTCTACCACCTAGTAGGATATGACGGTGTTAGTGACGGTAAGCCTATGCTCGCTTTTTTACGAGCTGCCAGATAGGAAGGCAGATGGTCTATTCTACAAAGGAGCCCGGACCAACACGGGGACAAAATGACACAATTCCGGAAACCGAAGTCGGAATCGAGGGTATGAAAGCAATCGGAAGTGGAGTCAAAGTTCCGTAACATCCATAGTTCATAGGCAGAACATCTGCTTTTTATGATAATAATATGTTAGGTATACACTTAGGTTTAAGCGATTTAAAAATATCTATAGTAAATATCTGCACCTGTGAGTAAATATTCTTATTATTAGGTGATCATATAAAAAAAATTAAAACACTTTGCATATTTTTGTTAGCTTTTTTAAGGTCCCGTAGCCAAAGGCTAAATAACCGAACCCCTATTTAGATTCGTTTTACCTGTCTGTCTCCGTCCATAATATGTCACCACCACTTTTTCCGAGACTTTCCGTTCTTCTAGAACTTACTTCTGTCCCTGATAACAGTAATGTTAATGTTTGTACGTATTTTCAATGTTTACCTTAATACTCCTAACCCGATCTTTATTCGGATATCTCAAGGGGTTCACGCGGGAGAGCTAAGTACTTGGGCGAAATTGTGGGTAAATACGTCTATAACCCAAAAATTGATTGCTAAATGTCTTTCTCAGCACATAGCTTCCGAAGGACTGAATCGATTTTGCTAACTCTTTTTTATTGTGTTAGTTTTTGTCAGAAAAAGGTTCTTATGAAGAGAAACACCGGAAAAATTGCAGGGAAAATGGGAAAAATACTACTTTATTTTTCCCTTACAAACTGAATGGGTGAAATGAAGTTCGCCGGGACAGCTAGTAATGAATGAAATGTGTAATGAAACCTTGCTTTTGCCCCAGATACACAGACGTGCACACAACGGCGACAAACCGTGCAAGTGTGAGGAGTGCGGCCGAAACTTCCGCCAGTGGAGCGACCTAAAATACCACAAGGCTTCCAAACATTCCGACCAGGTGCGTACTGCGTGCTTTAACACTGGTATTATTATCATAGCATCCATACTAATCAAGACTGCCTTGTACTCTTTCACGACTGAACTGATAAACCCATTTAGCTTAGACTTAAATAAACTAAAAGCTATTATTTTGTTGCTTTTCAAACTGAGTGCTTAATAGGTTACTACGGAAGAATAAAAAAAGAATTCTGATAGAAATTGTAAACTGGATGCAATAGCTTAGTGTAATGTAACGCAACGTATTAAATTTTGTGACTTCAATAAGTGTTATATAGAATTAATTCTTCTACGCAAAGGTCTTTAATCTCAAGCGTTAAGAAAAAGAGAATATTTAGTTCCATAGACCATGCAAGTAGCTCTTGTGATGCGTTTACTTAAGTTACATAATTTAGATTACCATGTTAGTCGCGTATCTTGTAGTCTTCGTCGTTTTTAGTGGGGCAATTTTGTGGCAATTGTTATGATTCCGGTGTTGTGCGTTTACAGAAGGAGTTCAAATGCGAGTTTTGCGGTAAGGAATTTGCGCGGCGATACTCGCTCAACATCCACCGACGCATTCACACTGGAGAGCGGAACTACAAGTGTGACTTCTGCAACAAGTCCTTCCGTGCTTCCTCCTATCGCCTCAGCCACATGAGGACACACACAGGTCAGTGCGGGCCAACATGTGTTGCCTGGGATCTTGAGTATTTAGTGATTTTTGAAGTGATACTTCTTTAGAATCGTTGTGATTTTAAAACGGGTGCAACGGAAAAACGACAGTTAAGAGACACAAATATATATTCATCTCATTCTTTTGTCGATTTACTGAAGTTTCACTTCTATCGTGTGTGAATCGCACACACATTTTTTTTATTTCTCACTAATCATGAGCGTGACCGAAACCTATATGCCAAGCATGAAGTTTTCGTGGTTGGCGAAATGAACCTTAAGCGGTGATTTACACATACGACAATCATATAACATTCGCAGCTACAAAATGTATTCATTCATAGAAGGCGTTGCTGTGTGGAAATCCATACATACATCTAAAATTGTGTATTTGCAATTCGCCGCTAAAAATGTATACGTATTGTAGCGCATCAATCCAGAAAAGACAGTGCACTATGAATGGATTGGACTTACCAGAAGCGAAAGACTGCAAATATATTCAGCCCCACACAACACACACATACACGCCACTAAACCGTCTATTAGTATCAACAATATATACTACTAAAAAGTCGACGTACGTTTCGCTTCGCAACCGAATCGTTATCAGGAGAATTCGACTGTTCTATACCTATACATTTTTTTGGCTGGAATTTGCTAATTAAATTAATTTATTTTGATTTAAAATTTCAAAGTTCAAACAGTTAAGTGTATAAAGTTTCGCTGCAGTTTTATGTAGTTACTTTGTGGCACTCACAAAATATGGACGCCGTTGTATTGTCGTTGAGGAAACATTGTTGTGTCTTTGATGATTTCGAGGACTGGGAATTCTATTTTTCTTTTTTTTTTTAAATATAAAATTGCGCCTGACCACGTCGTGTGGTTGTGATTGTCATTATTGTATATGGAAATAAATCCTTAGTATTCACGGTTACTTTAAAAAAATTACATTTTAAACTTATTTTCGGGTAAAATGAACAAAACAACGACAACCATGCAAACAGTGTAAAAAACGAGATAAAACTAATAAAGTAAATCGAATTTTTCTCTACTTAAAATCATAATTCTTAAAATGACGTCAGGAGTGTGATGATAGCGGTTTGAGCACTTGTTCAGATTAAGATCTGTCATCTATAATAAGTTCGGCTTAAAATTAATGAAGTGTATTTTGGAAAATCATTTTTTCCTAAGAAATGATTTACAAATATAGTAACTCCATGTACTTACTTTCGACTCGTTTTACATTTCAGGTAGTAAACCACATAAATGTCCTCAATGTGACAAATGCTTTAGAATGGCCTACGACCTCCGGCGCCACATGGCGGTCCACGACAAAGTGCGGTTAAAACTGGAAGAAACTAAGGCTAAAGCTAATAACACTAAAATAAAGAAAAACCCACAAAAACTTGATCCTTCAAAAGAAGTCAAAGATGTTGACACGGAGAAAATTTTTATAAAAGAGGAAGCTATGCAGTTACCTGTACTTAAAAGTATATTAGATAGGAAAGAAAAAAAGAAATCTCCCAAGAAACCGCCAAACGTTACCGTACAAAATAAAGAAGGCACTTTTAAAATTAATAATTTTAGTGACGTTTATGAAGTTAAACTGGAACAGTATGATTTAAAAGATGTATACGAATACAAAGAAGAGACTCAGTTTAAGAAAACCGATTACGCAGAAGAAGTAAGATCACAGAAGAGAATAGAAAACAAAGAATTAGCAACGCTAACTCCGATATACAGAGGACAATCTGGTGACAGTGTGGAAAGCGAGAGATTGGTTTGTAGAGATAGTACTGATGGGAAATTACAAGTGTTCACTCAAATTGAGAAAAATAAAGAATACATTGTACCTATAGTGAATAATACAGTGAGTGATATCCGGACTTTGGATAGGGACGTGAGGGATACGAGAAGTGATCTTCATAGTGAAGCTATTGAGAATGTGTTTTTTGATAGATTAACCTCATTGTATAATATATCAACAGTATGAGGAAAGTATTTACGTAACACGTATAGGAAAATTGATAAACCGTAAGACTTAATAGTTAATTTTTGTATCAAATTAGGTTGATAAAGTTGTAATGGTGACTGCACACGATTATTTTAATCAGCAGTTTAAAAAAATAAGAAGCATCTTCACGCCCATATCCCCGAAGGGGTAGGCAGAGGTACAATCAAGGCACCCACGATTAGCCGAAGACACTAAGTCCCACAATGTGATAGGTGGCAAGCCTATCGCCAACTGGGCACATTTCCAAACCCGTGCAACATTTTTTTTATTAGAAAATTGGAAAATCCCAATTTTTATTTTTGTTTCCCGACCCAAAACCCGACCGTTTGGGCGGGTTCAAAATTTGACTAATATAACTTACACCCAAGTGACATTGCTTTGAGGTTAAAATATTTCCAAACGATAGTAGACTTATTTCTCTACTCATATCTCATTCGAGCTACACACTGCTAATTAACTACTCTATGTATTCAGTTTCATAATCTTTAGTTTTCGCAGCAACCGCAAACCTTATTTCTTGTGCAAGAGCAGTGTCCCGGAAAAACAGTGAAACGTTTTATTTTTTGTGAGAACTTTAATATTTATTAGTTCACGCAAAACTTAAGTGCGCATCAGAAGTAGGTAAAATCTTATTTCGCAGAACTTATTTCCTAGTATCGGCGAGGATATGTGCAGGGAAGTGAGGGAGCGTACAGCGCTTTCTATCATACTCGTTCATAATCGTGCTTCGTCAATATTGCTTGGGTACAGTTGCGTAAAACTTTTGTTTTGTGTTAATAATAGTTGTTGTACTTAATTTAATATTTATTACAAAATATTATTTTATTATATGTAAGAAAAGGACTTTTTTTAAGGACAAATGTTGAATTAAATTTAAAAATATTTCCATTCGCATTTAGGAAACTATGAACTCATATAGGTATAGTCGATACTATCCTATATAAGTAAAAAATATGATAAACAATTTCCTAGGAATTTTACGTTTTAAGTTAATGATTATCTTCAAATTTAGCACTTGGGACATAGTGAGGGAATGATTTTCAGGGTACTTTCTAGGACATATCTTTGCTGTTTATCATATAAACAATAAATTTGTTTCATACATTCGTAGATCTAGCACAGTCCTATTATTAAAAAAAAAACTTTTCATAATGGACGATCCTGGTTTATAAAAATGATCAAGGACATCAATTTCGATTTTTTTTTTGAGAATCAGCCATATATTATTAAAATATGTATTGAATCAAATTCACAATCTTTTGGATATATAATAAATATTTGTAGGATTGTCGCCTCTGTGGTCTAGCGGTCTGGGTGTTGGACTTGACTGCATGAGGTCCCGGGTTCGAATCTCGGGTCGGCCAACACAAAGAAAATTAAATTTTTCCGATTTTCTAATTAAATAAAAATGTTGGTCGGGATTGGAAATGTGCCCGGTTGGCGATAGGCTTGCCACCTATCACATTGCGGGACTTAAGTGTCTTCGGCTAGTCGCGGGTGCCTTGGTTGTACCTCTACCTAACTCTTCGGGGATATGGGCGTGAAGATACTTTTTTTTTTCATTTGTAGGATATTTTGTAAAATAAATATATACATATCCTATATAAACTGTAACAACAAACATACTTAAAAACATGTTGATAAATGTGTTTGGCAAGAAAAGTTTTAAAATGGTAATTTTGAAATTGTGGCACATAATTTAATATCGATTGACTGATTTTGATATGGATTTAAATATTTGTTTATATTGTACTGTAATTATTGCATGCCAATGGTGAAATAGGATTGAACTATCGGTTTTGTAACATCTCAATGTAACTACCCTGTTTCCTGCAATAAATGATGATTATGATTATGTTTTTGGACTGGCGCCGATAGTCGCTATTCGGTTGTTTCTCTCGATTAGACCTGCGATAGACTGGAGAATCATCTTCGCGCGATTTAAATTTTGGATAAACTGTACTTGACCTCTCAACTAGCTGTAGAGTTGTCGCTACTCATGTCACTTACATAGAAATATTTTCGTTTAAAAAACCTGATTGCAACTTAATATTGTGGTGCGAGTATATGGTTTTAATGTTCGGGAAACTTTCAATATCACCGCTACATGACGAGCAAAACTTGACATGAATTTTCCCTACTTGCACAAACCCTTAAAGTGGTCCGTTTTATGGTAATAACAACTAATGTGATAAAAATACAGTAGAGACGTATTTGTAACCTTAAACCGTTCTATCGTTCGTCGTTCGTAAAAAGTATGTTCGAAAATGTTACTATTTCTTCTCATTTCACACTGTCAGTTGAAAATGATCGTGTGTAGTCACTTTATTTATGATATTTATTTATTGATAAATAATAATGTTATCAATTAACAATCTGATTTAGTCATATGAATTCAGTTTTATATGTACATAGCGCTCGTTAGTTAACTATCTGTGCATAATATTTTTTAATATTTTTATAATATCATAGTCAAATGGAATATACGTGGTAGATAATTACAGTCATGTGGCATGTTTTCAGTCATTCCAACTTGTTAATTCCTTAATAAATTTGTTTTATTTATGCATTTTTTGATAACCAGATTGGGAATGGAGTTATTGTCGGTAAATGAAAAAATGTCTACAAGTATAGCAGTCTCTATAAATGGCGCTACAAAAACAGATTTTTTAAGCTAAAATAACGTTTGTAGAGGTAAACTCTACAAGATATGCGTGCAACATAATGTAGCTGTTTCTCAATAAGTACATGTATGTGTAAGAAAGGGAACAGTTTTTTAGTTTTGACATGGACTTGGGTCTGAGTCGCCGAGGCGTTGTGAAACTTGTAGAAATATATACGCTCTTTTCTTGAAGGTTCTCAAGTAGAATTCGTTTGGAAATGCTGACCTTGATCACTGGTTCCATAAAGGTGGTGTGCAAGGTAGAAAATGTCTTTGGAATGGTACTATTTTAGATGGTACCATTACATCATACCCCCACCAAGGTGTTGATATGTTAAGCTCTGACATGATGTCGGAAAATGAAACTTTGTGGCAGGAACCAAACCTAACAACTCTTTAGAGCGTTTCCCATGACATATTCGGAGCATATATATATATTATAATATATTGATTTGTTCATGTATATTTTACTTTTTATTTGAACAAACTTATACAAAATGCTTTTTGATGAAATGAGTTCTTTCGAATCGCTAAAACTCCACTTAGGCCGATTTGAATACTTATTGCTTCCAAACTTGAACCATACTAGACTACAGGACTATGCCAAAAATAGATGCGTCATATTAACCACCAGGTGACGTATATAGGACGATATAAGATCATAAAATAATAAGATTCAGCACTATGCTGTAAGCTGTCCAACTGAGTGCAGGTGAGAATTTAAAAGTGACGGCATAGTGCTGAATTTTATTATTTTATGATCTTATATCGACCTTTATACGTCACCTGGTGGTTCATATGACCCATCTAATTCTTGGCATAGGCCTGTAATCTATATATTTTTCATATTTATAGACAGATCGTTACTCAAATGGTCTAAACGGTTATGAAACAATACTTTTGGACTTTTTTCGTTCACCGCTAACTGCTAAAGACTTTTGTCTCCAAACAACTCAAAAATGTTATTGGCAATAAGGCGCAAATAAAAAAATGTCACTTATATTTTTAATGTGTAAAATGTAAAAAGGTGCTTTATAAAATATTGTTAATCCAGTAATGTGTCTGTAATTTGTAATAAATGACTGTATAATTGTTAGGATGAATATACCAAGTACTTGTATTAAGTAAAGACAACACTTCAATTAGTTCTACTTAGAAAATGTTATAAAACAATAAAAATATATTGGAGTCGTGTTTTACAATATATAATAATGTTATTTAATAAAAGTAATTATTAATAACTAAAAGGTGCTAAATTCGAGCATCTGCTGGCCCGGAATGGTAACACCGCCTTACTTATTCCTGCGCCATAATGTCAGTGATCGTTATTGGCGGGTTCCAAATTCAAAGGTATGAAAGCTTACCTACTTATCTTGCCTGGTTGATGCACTCCAGTCTCTGATTAGCAACGTACTGTTAAAATCTTGATTATCAATAGGCGACGTATAAATAAAAAAAAACACTATGCTTCCATATTCACGTGAGCGTAGTTTTTTTTTATATTGCCATCGAATCGATATGTTTTTGTCGCAGTAGTCATTCATTATTAAAAAAGTTTCCTTGATCCAGACAGTTGTCATTAAAAAAGCCAAAATACGGCCATGCACTGGTTTGATTCATTTGGCATTTGGGTGATAGACATCTAAAACTGTCAACATTTTTGTGAGTTTAAATTTTATTCCAGTATCTATTTAAGTATTTCTTTGTATTAATATCGCTGACTAGAACCCTCTATATCAGCATTTAATTTGCCTACTTTGCTATTAGATTAAATTTGTGTATTTTTCGGTTTTGACCAGCTTATACAGCAGAATCTATGTTGCAAATGTCCATTCAGCATCAGGTTCCGATGGAGAAATAGGTACGGATATTGGGAACGGGAATAAGGGGGTGGTAGTACCTTTGTAATATTAGTTATTTTGTGCTGATGTGGACCTTTACAAATTTTATGACGGATATACGCCATTACGAATTTGTTGTTTCATTTTCGTTCTTAACATCACAATTTTAATACATTAATTGTATGTAAACGAACAAATTATTGTATTAAAACTCAATCGTGTTTAAATTTGTTTTAATTTGTTGAAAAGTTTTATCTCGCGTTGGTTACGAGGGCTTTGAAGAATACTGGAACTGAAGTTCTTCGAGCGAACATGAGCTTACGTCTCCAAAATTGATACCATTGTTTTACCTATTTCGACTACCATAATGTCAATGCTAAGCACTTTCGTTTTCTTTTTCAAAAATTAAATAGGGTACTGGTGGTAGAGTGATGTGCAGCATTTGCCCGGGTAGGGATCCGCCTTACCTATTCCTGCTGCCATAACGACGTCGTCTTGTTCCGGTCCGGAGGGTAAGGTAACCGGTATACACAATAGGCCTAACACCCGGCCACAGGACAGTGACGCACCTATAATATCTATGATATTCATAGGTCATGATGTTTCTTACCATTAGGAGAGGCGTGAGCTTGTTCGGTGTCTATCACATAAAAAATATAAAAAAAAAGATAATATTAAAGGCGAGACAATTTCCAACTTGAGCCTTTTTACTACAAACGTAAAACACTTAAGGCAACTGGCACTTTTTACAGCGTCAATAGCTTTTTCCCCTTGTTAGGCCAGACTTTTTTGAATAATAGATCATCTGTCTTCCTGCCAAGCAGCTCCTAAAAGGCGAGCATAGGCTTACCGTCACTAACATCGTGACATTTGACTAGGTGGTAGAGTCGGATTGGTACCACCGCCTTACCTATTCCTGCCGCCATAAAGTCAGTGCTTGACGAGTTCCGGTTTGAAAGATAGATAGCCTGTAAACTTACTTTTGCTCGAAGCCTAACATCCCGGCCTCGGGTTGGCAACGCACCATTATCACCATTAGTGGCTCTAGTGAATTTCTTATCTTCAGGAAATCCGTCTTCTTGTTTACCTTCCAGTATCATAAATAAAAAAAACTAGTTTATTATAAACGTTCTGTTTTTGTTGTTAATTCCTGATGATAAAATAAAATTTAGTTTGACTGTACTATGAAATGTATTGTGGAAATTGTTATTTGAAAAGAGTCAACTTTCATTGGGATTCCACCAAGTGCCGATGATAAAGAGTATAAATTTCACTTAGCAAAAGACTTAATATGCTTCTCATATGTTACCATTTTTCGAACAGCTACTATGAGTTATTCGAGATAAGTTGTATACTAGGTGCTACAACATATTTTATCGTAGCAACATATTCTAAATACGTGTTAAGTAGGTATACCTATGTTTTTGTAATTTCATAATTTAATTAAAAAAATAAGTACGGCCTTTAGTAATTTACTGTTACCTACATTCATTTATATTTTTTTGACGATTGCCTGTTTTCTGCTTCTTAAATAATAATCTTAAATTAAAAATACTCCTATAAAACCACATATTTAACGTAGCTAAGAATCATCTCGATTACTTCAGCTTTCGAACAAAAACTCGTACATATACGTTTTCTGTCAGAGGTTAATGAAACCCGTCTTCTGCATCGGGGTTTGAAACAATGCATAACAATTGTTTGGGAGCTACGATGCCACAGTCAAATACACATACACACATAAACAAATCAAATTTACAACACCTCTCTTCTATGATGTGATTTAGAAGAATGGCAAAGATTACGAAAGACAATACTGCAACTTTTAAACTATGTGATCCATCAGCCACTTTCCAGTTCTTTCATCAGGTCCTTGTCATTAAGTCCTCGTCATCAGAAACTATGGATAAATCAAGTTTATGCGAATCGAATAAGTACAAATACGATGAGTTTACCAGCATCTTCATTCCAGGGCTATGTCTCCTATTTTCGAGCTCCATCATCACATCAGCTCTGTTATACCAGCACTCGTTAGTGCTAGGTCTGTTAGGTCATATGCTTACAAGTGAAATAAATGCCCATAGTGTTATAAATAAACATTTACGAAAAAGCTGCAAAAGAGCTGATGACCTTGAACACCTGAACAGATCTCGATTACAAAAGCTTATTAAGAAAAAAAACCGCATCAAAATCTGTCCATCCGCTAAAGAGTTACGATACCACAGAAACGTCAAACTTATAACAACCCTCGTTTTGCATTAGAGGTAACAATGTATCTCTATTTCCTTTGGTTAGCGCATCAGCATCATCATGGATGAAAAAATAAGTTTCATGAGAATTCATTAAGGGCAATGGATTTCAAATTATAAACCTAACGGCTCATCACTATTTAAATTAAATTAAAAATTAATATCCCTCGAGAAATTACTCAAATTCAATATACCCTCAATTTAAGCAAATTATACGTTTTTGTTAGGGGTGTTTCTCAACGACACTAATACATAGGTACTGGAGTAAATTTAACAAACAGACACAGAAATGCACACATCTCGATGTTGCCCGAGGCAATTCGAATTTGGCCTCACGGACGCAGTACGAGTAGGAGGCAAACGGGCAGGTGGGTCACATGGAAAATGCACAGATGCGTTGCCGACCTTGAAGGAATGAGTAGGTACACTCTTAAAAGTTGTAGTGTGAATGTTTAGCTGTTGCCAATGGTCGGTCGCCATTTCCTCGTTTTGTTATTCGGCCTAGTTAGATTCCTTAGTTTGTTTTTCCTTTTTCTTTTGGAATTATTACAACTGAAGTATACCTAAAAGAAAATATTTATCAAAAAGAGATGATTACCTTCATCGTTATTTGCGTAGTGGTCACAGCATAGAAAAATATGTCGATGGCACGTGCCGCTAATGCCTATGGAATGTAGAGATTATTCAGCAGTGCTGTGTCACCCAAAACTTGGCTTCAGCTCAATGTTTTCAATATCAAAGGAGTTACTCGGCGGAACTTGGAATTCCGGATTTCCTGTGAATACTTTTACTGAAAACTCTTTACATACCTACACCACACCGTTTTAATTAAAAATTCATTTCTGAATAAGTGACGATTATCTTGATTTCACTGTGAAGAAACTAATATTGATATGTGTTCTTATATACATTTACATTTTTTTTATCTCATTAATTTCCTAGGAAGCGGCTTATGAGAGACGAGTTTGTGTCAGTTCGTTAGTCCTTAGACCATGATACCATCACCATCTAGTCTCAATCATGGTCTAGTCACGACTCATCAGGTTTTGTTACTTATCTTTGTTGGCGTAACGTCAGTTCTTGCCACTGTCTTATTCCGGTTTGCACAAGTTAGTAATGGCTTTTTGATGACTTTAAAAGATGTACCTATTTATTTCTATCAGGATTGTAATTGTGTCTATGTTTGGAATTGTGACTGTTCTTTTTTTGCATTTTTTTTTAAAAATACATAAATGTATAGGTAGATAATAATGTTTTGTGCCTTTGTCCTCTCGATCTCTTGTAATATATTCTAAACCAAGCCTCTAATATCTAAAGAAAATACTTAAACGAAAAAGATAACGGAAAAAACAAGTTCCGCGAATAACTCGAAAAAATATTTTTTTGTAATAGTTTATACCTATATCTTAGAAGAACAATTTATAAGAGAGGTACTTAATTGGTTTATGGTAGCTTTAGAACCAAAGCAAATTTAATATTGTCCTCGTTGGTCTGGGGGCTAGCGTAGGTATGTACACGCCTAAATCCACCAAACAATCGCTAGGCTCAGGCTCGATTCCCAACAGTGGCAAGCATGTGTGTGATTCACATTTGGATGTCTACATTTCCGGTTCTGGGTATTTATCAAATTTATTTAGTTGTATCTTCTTCACGCCTATATCCTCGAAGAGGAAGGTAGAGGCACAACCAGGGCAGCCACGACTGTACGTGGTTACCAAGACCCACAATATGATAGGTGGCAAATTATCGCCAACCAAGAACATATTCAAAATCGGGCACAAATCCAAACGTTATTTTTATAGGAAAATTGAAAATACTCCCTAGTTTTTTTGCCTGACCCGGGAATCGAACCTTAAGAAGTCAAGACTGAGCCGGACCGGTAGACCACAGAGGAAATAAGATCAAATTTATTATGGTATCTAAGTATTTCTACGTATCATGGACTAACACCCATGACACAAGTAGGTATATAATTAATTAGCTTACTTTGGGGTTAAATTCAATTTGTGTAACTTGTCCAGAGTAAAAAGAAAAAGATTCAACGTGATATTAGTGATTTAGAATGTAAAACATTTAGATACTCAAAAATAAGTCTAAAAGTCATAAAATTATATGAAACACAAGTTTCTTAAAATATCCATAGCCATTTATGCCACATCTGTGTGGTTGTCAGCAATCAAATCCTAGTGTAATTTAGGTATATTCTGTGGCATTAGGTTTGTACCAAACCCTCGACCACATAGACCAACTTGCTGATTTCTAACGTCTCTTAGTATCAAAGATCAACTACTGTAGAGTTACTCTTGAACATAGAATAATATACCTACCAGGTTAAGAACTCCAACTCTATACAAAAAACAAACAAAAATATACAAACTCTTGAATCTCTATTTCACGCGAAATGGAACCGGATTTGTATCATTTTGTACTTTTTCAACACACTCCTATATTATTCATTTACTAGGATTATGTTCACGAGTACGAAATGACCTAAATCCGATTCTGAGTTCACGAAATCGAGATAAAGAGTAACTCTACTGGTATGTGAGACGCATTCGTTCTGAATTCGCGTTTCATAGTGTATTTGGGTAGTAAACGGATATCAAATTAGATCCTCAGCATTCAGGTGGTTTCCGTTTGACTTCCTGCCAAGAATGTCAAACATTCCTTAGCTCGGTTCATTCATTAATCTTTTTTTTTTACTAGTTCCCTGTGACAGTATCAGAGAACGTGTTTTCAATTTAAGTAATCATTTTTTTTTCTTCCTTTCCTTTTTTTTTCATTGCTTTTCTTTTTTTTCTTTTTTTTATCTAAATATATTGGTCCTTATTTCATTACTGTCTACTTTTTTCTATAGTTTTGTAATTTCTTCTCTTAAGTCTGTTTTCCAATTTTAAATATATGACATCTGTTTATAATCATTATAAACATTTGGCATGCTAAATTTTTTTATTTTTATTTTATATTACTATAATATTCAACTTTACAGTTTATTTGCAGTTTTGTATTTTTGACTACGTTACTCGTTGGTCTACAGGCTTTTGTTGCAAAAGTTCACGATTTAACAGATTTATTGATTTTTGATAGTGTCTCCCCATATCGATTATCGGTACTTTTTTTTTATTAAAATGGAAGGCAAACAATCAGACGAATTTCCTGATGGTAAGAAACTCACGCCACCTAGAGACACCAAAGATAGTAATGGTGCGTTGACAACCTAAGGTTGACAACCTATGTTAGACCTCGAGCAAAAGTAAGTTTACCGGCTAACTTATCCTCCGAACCGGAACACGTCAACGGCAAGCATTGGACGCTATGGCGGCAGGAATAGGTAAGGCGGTGGTACCTACCAATTGGAGTAAGTCGCTGCGAAACTCGACCACCTAGGTCCTAGTAAATGGTTATCAGTATAATGTCAGTAATTTGAAACATGGTGCTGGTTCAGGCATGTTTGAACATATTTGTTCCTTTGTTTTTAAAGTTTTAAGTTTGCTGCACTCGTCTAAAGGCCTTCACACACGGCAGCTATAATGTACATTAATATACATTACATCCTGGGATGTAGGTACAGCTTTACATTACATCTATGTATCACACACACAGCAGGTATTGTAATGTATCTTTCCCTTCATTTCATTAGCATACGCGCCGATTGACGCACTTTTTAGACATTGA
>NJDC01001083.1:118980-146411 GCA_002245475.1 Calephelis virginiensis
GTATCGGTATAATGTCAGTTATTTGAAACATGGTGCTGGTTCAGGCATGTTTGAACATATTTGTTCCTTTGTTTTTAAAGTTTTAAGTTTGCTGTACTCGTCTAAGAATGTGGAAACAATATTTTCTTCGAATAATTTAATGAAAACAAAAAAAAGAAATAATTTCCCCGTGTTGGTCCGGGCTCCTTTGTAGAATAGACCATCTGCTTTCCTTGCCAGGCAGCTCGTAAAAGGCGAGCATAAGCTCACCGTCACTAACACCGTGACATCTGACTAGGTGGTAGAGTTCAGCACCGACTCGCCCGGATTGGTGCCACCGCCTTACCTATTCCTGCCGCCATAACGTCATGACGTGTTCCGGTTCAGAGGGTAAGGTAGCCGGTAAACTTGCTTTTGCTCGAGGCCTAACATCCCGGCCTCATGTTGGCAACGCACCCTTACCACCTTTGGTGTCTCTAGGCGGCGTGAATTTCTTAACATTAGGAAATCCGTTTGCTTGTATGCCTTCCAATATCATAAAAAAAAACCTTTTCTCTACTTCAATTGTAGGCCTTCTCCACACTAGAAGACTTATGGAAGAAAACAATAAAAAATGTTTTAATTTCCATATTGATGACATGATGAAAATATACTCTAAAATAGCGAGTACGAGTGTACCACACAAAGATTAAAATTTAAATTTCCCGATTTGTGGGCGGCAAATTTCTTGATATAAAATTTTTCACTATTGCAACTGTGGATCTGATTATGATCAACCGCAGCCCAATGAACATTCTGTACCTATATGTGTCTATCTATTTTCATTTCTGTTTTTATAATAAATTCAACCCATTCAATCTATGATCGCGGCTTACGAGTTGCCTGGCAGGGAGGCAGATATGGTGTAAAATATTACACAGATATCCCAGACCAATACGGGATCGTATTTAGATATAGGTAGGTACAGATGTTTTTTGAGCGTTAGACGATAAAATGTCAGATAAGTATCCGTTATTTTCTATATATAGGTGTTTATATATAACTAAACACGTAAGTACCTACTTATTGTAATGAATGTCAAGTTATTGTATTTAATGTATATAAAAGAATAACAAGGATCATTGGCCACTCAAGAAACATCCTATGTTCGGTATAAATATGTACCTATAGGTAGATATATGTGTTAATTATTAGATATTTAAATCATTGAAAAGGAATAATGACAGTTAGGATCTAGAACATTTAAATAAAATAAGAAGAATATTATTTATTTTATTCTTTATTGTACACAATTTATGACATAAAACATTGACAGTAAACGGAAATGCACAAAAATCGGGCTTTTCTCTGAAAAAAAAATAGTCTTGATTATATTTTAACAAAAATAAAAAAAAAGTAAATTTCTATAGGACATAACTACCCGCGTTAACGGGTTAGAAAGGAATTAAAAATTTCGCCACGGGACTTGAATCCTCAGTAGCTCAATTGGTTAGAGCATTCGTCGGCTTGAGACGAAAGGTTACAGGTTCAAATCCTGTCTGGGGCGAAATTTTTTCTTTCTTTAAAATTTATAGAAAAGTAAATTTGCTCAGTAGGTGGTAAATTTAATAAAAATAGGTAATAGACGGTTAGCTATATGGAAAACGAAAATGCAGTTTCAGTAGGTAAGAGTTTCAATGAATTAACTACTTACTTTGCTGCCGGTTATTTGGCCGAAACACAGAATACAGCCTGATAGCATGGTGTTTGGTGGAAACATTTGTTAATAGGTACCTATGTTATGCCGCAGTGCAAATAGATATTTTTGTGGGTACTTTTTTTTTAAATTGCTCATTTGTTGCTAACTGCAAGGTTTTTATAACTTCAACGGGCTATTTTGGGCCGAGCAGAGTGCTCAGCCCGAGACATCATTATTTAAATGGATTGGACAGTCAAGAGCTGTCTCCCGAGAGACCGTACCTCGACTTAGTAATGCGTTCTGGTTACTGGGTGGACTTGATGGAGGAGTAGTGGCGGCCCGTCGCTCGACGTTAGGCACCGGGCGCAAGAGAGGTTGTAGATAGATGTTTTGTGAATTTTTGTTCGGGTTGGGAGGGAGTATAGAGTTTGCCGCAATTATTTGGTCCGGAGGATCCGATCACACGTGGCGGGGTCTTCTATGATTGGTGGGCGCGTTCGCGGTCGGTGTGTAGTCACACGCGGGTGCTAACACCGGGTTCGGGTGGGCAGCCGTTATTTCAAAGTAACGTTCCGATAGTTCCTTTAAGTGTTCGTGGGTAAATCTAGGTCGCGATGTAGGTCCACGTTGCGAACGTACCATGGAGTGCCGGTGGCAGTTCACATGAACCTATTCTGAACTACTTGTAACTTTTTAAGATAGGACGGGAAGGTATGCGCGAAGGCTACACTACCGTAGGCTAATACAGGTCTAATACATGTTTTGTGAAGTGTCACTTTGTTACGGAGTGACATTTTACTGTTTTATTAATTAGATAATAGAGACGGCTTAGTAGAAACTTAGCCTTGTTTGTGACACGCGAAATATGCGGTTCAACATATTTTTGTCTAGAGTGATCCTTAGGTATTTTGTTGAATTTTCCCAGGGGATCGCTCTGCTGAACATTCTGATGGTACCCGGGTTACGACTGGGTCTCATCCGTTGGCTGGGTGTGATGCCTCGATTAAAGTACACCGCTGCACTTTTATCGTGGTTCATTTCTGTACGCCACTTCCTGAACCAGTCGTCCAGGAGAGTGGCCGCGTTTCGGAGAAGGTAGCCTATTTGTTTTCCGCGACGGTGGGATGCAATTTGTAGGTACGTGGTTATTTAGTGTTCTGGATGTGTCCATTGCGCTTTATGAGAATCACGGAAATTGGGAACGTAAGCGTAGCGTGGCTTAGGGTTGCTAAATTCATAAAATTGATTTTCCCTTTTCTAGTCTAACAATTACATTTTCTGGATACTATTTTCAAAGTTGTTAATTCACACTAATTTATTTGCGTTGCGCTTTGCAAATCAGTGACGAAATCAAGGTGTTATTAAAATTTAAAAAAAAATCGAAAAGGAAGAAACAAGCACGCTATGTAAAACAAACCTTTATTTTGCTAATTTCGCATAGGTAAGCAGTGTCACTGTTGTGGCAAAAGCAAACAATCTTATCACTGACACAGAATGTGATAACCCTACCTAAAGTTCCCGGCTCCCACTTCCGCGACCAGGGGGGTGATTATGTATCTCAGTTGTCAACTCAAACTGTAAAAGTGTACATCAAATGACGTCATTTGTGTTTGCTATCTCTATTATATTTCAGTTGGTCACTGGAGATAGCAAATACAAAACACGTCATTTGACAGCGCTTCGATGTACACTCATCCATTTTGAGTTGGTAACTGAGTTACATAATCACCACCCAGATCACAAATAGAGTCCGAACACGGGAAACAAAACCACTTGTCACGTCCTTCGCCAACTTTGTCGAAGCACTCACCACAGAGAACACCAAATCGCACTCGACGTACGTTTCGCCTCGACACCGAGGCATCCTCAGGAAACGGTTGTGTCGACCGTACCGTACAACCGACCCGTACCGTAGAAGGTGGGAACGTTAGTTAGGCTCGTCACATTCTTTGTCATTTGGAGGATAATTTTTTTATATGATTTTGGAAGGCAAACAAGCAGACGGATTTCCTGATGGTAAGAAATCAACGCCGCCTAGAGATACCAAAGGTGGTAATGGTGCGTTGCCAACCTGAGGCCGGGATGTTAGACCTCGAGCAAAAGTAAGTTTGCCGGCTACCTTACCCTCCAAACCGGAATACGTCATGACGTTATGGCGGCAGGAATAGGCAAGGCGGTGGTACCAATCCGGGTGAGTCGCTGCGAAACTCTACCACCTAGTCAGATGTCACAGTGTTAGTGATGGTAAGCCGATGCTCGCCTTTTACGAGCTGCCTGGCAGGAAGGTCTATTCTGCAAAGGAGCCCGGACCAACGCGGGGAAAACAGTTACACTGCTTACGCGGAATTAGCAAGATAAAGGCTTATTTTACATTTGTTAAAATGGATTTCCGCAAAGTAGCTCCTGTTTCAATGAAATAAAAAAAAATACAAGCAAGCTAATTAGGTTCATATTGCAAAGTGACTTCGGGATCTCGGTGATGTTCACATGTAGGTCACCAAAGGGTATTCAAGCCGCATTTTCCTATTTTGAAGCGGTATCTATGCGGTGGTGGCATTTTCCTATTTTAAAGCGGTATCTATGCGGTGCGGTATACAAGCTTTTTCGATGCCAGTCTTAATTTTCAGATGACTACGCGTGTGGATGTCACACGAAATATCTACGCTAAGAAAATCAATACTGGCTACAGTGACCAGATAAGTGCTCCCAAAAAGTGAGCGAGTACACACTATCTTTTTTTTAAATAATGTGTTGCCAATCTCGCGGTTTTTACAACTTCACCGGGCTTAAGACACTATCGCAAATTATGAAGACTTATGTACAAGTATACCTACATCAGTTTTGTCTTTTTTCGTATTGTTATACAATGTCAGAACTCAGACCTCAACAAATTGAAAGATGCAATAAACTTCAGTAGTAAATAGCAACTCATGATCTTAATGATAAGCAGTGCAGTGTTAATCCGGCTGAGCTGTTAAGCTATCCGTTCGTCCATACCGGAAAACGACAATGACGAACTCGGCTAAGGCGGTGCTACTTCTTCATGCAAACTATCACCTGCCAGTCAATTGGCTTAAGTGTGATTAGCACTTAATGTCATGGCAATAGATGTTTTTTTATCTGGCTAGCAACAATAAATTCCATGATAATTCAGCTAGCAAGTTAAGTGACGATATATACCACTTTTGCAAGGACTGGCAACCCTATCGGCAATACATTCCGCGGTAAGCGATGGCTGCTGGCGGAAAATCCCTTGCGGCACGCAGCAACATTATTAGCCACGGAAAATACTTGTTCACTTACTCATTTCACCAGAAACGAATTCCAGAGTAAATACAGCGTACTGAAAAATAATTATCTTCGCCCACGTAGATCGACGGTGCCGCATTTGCGATCAAAACAAGTACCTTCTCTTTTCAGTGAAAAGCAGTTAAAATACTGTTATGTTTAAATATTTGTACAGGGCGGGGCGAAAATACTATAAAATAAATTGGAACGTTGTCCATAAGCGGTCAAATACTTACAAATTAAAGTAAACATGTATACACTTTTGAAATAACTTCTATTGCTTGTTATTAATTACGCAATAGAGAAGGGTCAAAAACCAAGATGTTTGTACAGTCTCATCTAGATATATATTGGTGCTTACCATTGTCATAGTTTATTTTGGCCCTCAGGCTAGACGGTAAGCTAACGCTATAGTTCTAAAATTGACTAAGATTGACGTCTCACCATTTACGAAAGTTTTTGCCGTCCAGGTAACCGCTGGGGCGTTTGAAATAGGGTGATGGAAAATTACCATTGGGCAGGCGTAGACATATGGCTAGCATTGGTGCATTCTTTAATGTACTGAAAGATTTTAGATTACAGGTTTTACATAATTTTTATAGTTAAATTAAATGGGTAGTAAAATATCAACAAACCTATCTGATGTACTCTATCGGCTATCACAAGTTTCAACTTCAAATTGACCAAAACATTTTTCGGCAATTTATGTAAATGTAATATTGCTAAACTTGTGTTTAAGGCGCAACTTAGGGAATAGATGTTCCTAGAAGTTGGTTAACCGGGGAATTCATCATCATTATTGTGCAGAGACATCCGCGAGACCACGCTGTTATAGACCATACTGCCTCTCATTGTTGTCATACAGTAATATACACAATACACAGCCCTATAGTAGCGAGGTCCAGCAGACGAGGTTGCAGACTTGCCCGCAAGCTTGCTGTCTAGCGAATTCCTCGCTTTCAGAGCTTTCCTGCCAGGTAGCTCGTGAAAGGCTAGCATAGTCTTACCGTCACTTACACTGTGCCATCTGTCTAAATGGTAGAGTTTCGCAGCTACTCGTCCGGATTGGTACCACCACCTTATCTGTTCCTGCCGCCATAGCGTCAGCACTTGCCGTTGACGTGTTCCGGTTCCAAGGATAAGGTAGCCGGTACATTTAGTTTTGCCTGAGGCCTAACATCCCTACCTCAGGTTGGCAACGAACCGTTACCACCTTTGGCGTCTCTAGGCCGCGTGAATTTCCTACCATCAGGAAATCCGTCGGCTTGTTTGCCTGCCAATATCATAAAACATAAACATAACAAATTCCTACAGGCATGACGTGTTTTTTGTAAATCGTAGATACGTATCTTCTACACGTTTTCAAGAATTATGGACAAAAATGATTACCAATTTGTTATAATAAGCTAGGTATTGAATTTCATGTTGTATTTTTCTCTACACACTTATAACCTACCACATAATATATTTATGATGTTAAATATTAATGAGGCTAATAGTTTCGCTTGCATCTGGTAGCTTTATAACTGGACATAAAAGTTAGAGCAACTTTCTTTATCTTTATTAAGCCCATTAAACTATTCCCCAACAGACACGTGTAATTCAGCAATAAAATCGAGTGCAATCACCGAAACACTCGAATAAAAGTTAAATACTTAAATGAATGCACTGATACCGTTGAAAATAACAAGTCTGTCAGCGTCCGTAGTGAATTTTCACTAAATTGAACATTAGAAAACAAACACGTCCGAGTTCCCGCCATTTCCCAAACAAACATCGGCAGCATCAATCTGCCACATTGGCCCACGCGCGTGCGTAACCGTTCCACTGTTTCTAAATTAAACTGATGTTTACTTTCTAAGATAATATATAAAGTTGTGCCGCCTAATTTTGACCGAACGGGCCCAAAATAATTCCACGTACGCCACGTGTTCGTTAGTGACGCGCGGAAACACCTTCGTTCTGCCTTTTTAGGCAATTGCAGATTCCATTGCGACTGTTGACTCTTTTCACACGGCTTTTATTTTAATTGTCATGATATGTAAATGATCTTTGTTTTTAAGATTGCTTCTCATGGTGTTTGTTCGAATCGTACGTTTTCATTTACACTTCACATAAGAGTTAAACAAATATTTAATTGGAATATTTACTTAGATACACGGTAGTGGCACAATATTATAGAATTAGTTCTAGCTTGATATCACGTGACCACATTATATATAACGTTTTATATTAATTAGTAGAGCATATCTAGGACCAAGGATAGATTAGATTACAATAATAATAATAATAATAATAAATTATCTTTATTTCACGTAAATCTACAAGAGGCACCTGTGACACGTCTATATAATAATAAATTTACCACCGGATTGGAACGCGGCCTCACACTGAGAAGATCCGGCAAGAATCTCAGCGGGCTTGTCTTTTTTTTTCTTATTTTAAAATATGTTTACAATAATAAATGTAATTATACATTATATTTATAAGAGTTTGGCATGAGGAGCAATTAATCCCAATCAGCTTAATATTCAGCAATGTTATAATAACCCTTTTCATTTAATTTACATTTGACACATTTCTTAAATTTATTAATTGGAAGTTCTTTCATATAATTGGGAAGTTTATTGTAGAACTGTATACATTAGCCCATGAAAGAATGGCTTACTCTGTGGAGACGAGACACATGCACAGCAAGATTATTTTTATTCCTTGTATATCATAATTTCTTTTAAATGAACTTGAATTTCTTTGAACATACATTAAATTTTCAAAGATATACTGGGAATAAATATTGAATGATACAACAAAAATCGCTACTTGTAACATACAAAGTACATAGGTACTTATCCACCTGTAGGAGCACTAGCTGATTAGCTAAGCAATTTACCTAACTTATCTATGTCACGGCCGACCGCATACCTGTATGTTCCTTCCATGGGTGTCCAAATTTTTAGACAGTGTTCAGTGCATCTAATAATCACTAAAAATTCGTGGCACAAATGACTTTTGGATTTTAATGTTATTTTTCATGATATATATTTCCTCTGTGGTCTAGCGGTCCAGGTGTTGGACTTGACTGCATGAGGTCCCGGGTTCGAATCCCGGGTCGGCCAACAAAAAGGAAATTGGATTTTTCAAATTTTCTAATAAAAAAAAAAAATGTTGGTCGGGATTGTGCCCGGTTGGCGATAGGCTTGCCACCTATCACATTGTGGGACTTAGTATCTTCGGCTAGTCGTGGGTGCCTTGGTTGTACCTCTGCCTACCTCTTCGGGGATATGGGCGTGAAGATACTTTTTTTTTATATATTTAATTTACTTCGTGCGCGGAGGAGTATAAAATTTGGCACACTTATAGTTCATGTGTAAAAAAAATGCAGAACGCTAATATTTTTCAATAATAATGATTATAAAGTACATTAAATTAAAAAATAAAAGATTAAATTCTATACTTCTTATCGTCGGTGCTTGGTGGAATTCCATTCTTGATGTAATTTATTTAGAAACACTTGTGTTTTCCACAATATATTTTATTATTTTTTTATTTTTATGGTTTAGCCAACCGGTTTCGCTATATAACAACTCTATATAGGCCTGATGATGCTTGTATAGCGAAACCGATTGGCTAAACCATAAAAATAAAAAATAATAAAATATATTGTGGAAAGGACAAGTGTTTCTAAATAAATTGCATCAATAAAAGATTACACATACTACCAACAATTTGACATAAATATATGGATGATAAATAACGACAAAAGATCACAGATGGCGCACAAACTATATTCCTAACGTTTGGAAACAAAGTACTTGTTATTTTAAATTTAAATGATAAAAATTACAACTAAATACAACTGTCACTAGCACAGTGGAAGCGGTAAACCTTTATAAATCCTCCTCCTCTTCTAACCTAAGACGCTCTCAAAAAACTAGCATTGCATTCCTGTAACGTTTGTGATGAGTCAGCAATTATTATCCTGGAGGTGATGCAGATAGAAAGTTAGCTTTGTAATTGAATAATTTTGTTTTGTTACTACAAGTTTTGTACTAACTTTATTTGGTCAATATATATATTTGATATTTTCCATCGTCGGCGCTTGGTAAAACTTCCAAATATTCATATTTTTAAAGAAAGAAACACTTGTACTGTTTTACTTATCACTTATAATTTATTACTTTGGAATTAGTAGCCTACCGGTTTCGCTTATACAGCATCATCAGGGCTAAAACTTAAACTTAAAAATATGGTGAATATATTTTACATCGATAATTTTATACGTTACATGAGCCATATAGCCATACATTTTTCTCCATTTAAGTAAGTACTTATGCCCATAATATCATGCTTTAATGGATGGAGTAATTTTGCTAATTCTTTTTAAGTTGCTTTGGTTATTACCTGGAGAAGGTTCGTGTGAAGAGAAAATGGGGAAAATTTCAGGTAAATTGGAAAAAAACCACATTCAATTTGATCCGTGTTACTGTTAGTAGCTGTGAATGTCAAGCAACACGAAGTTCCCCGGACCGGCTAGTATACATATAAAAAAGCTATACAATCTACAGGACAGGACGTTGCTCTTTAAAAATATTTAAATGACATTTTGCTATAGTAGGCCACTACGTTTTTTTTTTATGATAATGGTAGGCAAACAAGCAGACGGATTTCCTGATGGTAAGAAATTCACGCCGCCTAGTGACACCAGAGGTGGTAATGGTGTGTTGCTAACCTGAGGCCGGAATGTTAGGCCTCGAGCAAAAGTAAGTTACTGGCCTTACCCTCTGAACTGGAACACGTCAACGGGAAGCATTGAACGTTATGGCGGCAGGAATAGGTAATGCGGTGGTACCAATCTGGGCGAGTTGCTGCGAAACTCTACCACCTAGTAGGATGTCACGGTGCTAGTGACGGTAAGCCTATGCTCGCCTTTTACGAGCTGCTTGGCAGGAAGGCAGATGGTCTATTCTGCAAAAGAGCCCGGACCAACACGGGTTAAAATTTAGAATTTAACATATTTAGAAATATTTGTATTTAGACTGTGTTTATTTGTATAAGATAATTTGTAAAAATAACATGTGGAAAGAATGACAGATGAAAGATTTACAAAGCAGATATACAATGCGAATGTGGATGGATGTAGGTACCCGGGGAGACCAAGGCTGACATTTCACGATCAGATCAATCGGATATTATCCGAGGGTGGTGTCAAGAGTCTCCGAAACCGGCGTGTTTGTATGAAAAGGGTTATGAATGTGAAGGAAGCAAGACAGGTTTGACAGGATCATGAGGTCTGGCACTCGATACTCTCTGCCTACCCCGTAAGGGACTTGGCGTGAAGATATGTATGTATAATTTTCGTCAAATATTGGTTTTGGCTGACGTTTTTGAAGTCAATTTTAAACTGTAACATCAGGATGAACAAGCGTTTAGGTATTTGCTAGACCGATTATTCTGACTTCACTAACATTGAATCACGATCATGTGAGATCGTTAACTTGAAGATATACGTTGAGGGCTATTAATGGTGCTATGTACGGACGTTTGGTACGAATTCGGGTTATTTGTACTAAATACAGTTACGTGTAAACGTCGGTAATGTATGTTACCGGTCACAATTAACACTACTTGTGTACACTGTACCGCAGACATCTGTAGGGTTACTCTTGAATCTCGATATTATGCGATTTGGAAATTAGGATCATATGTCATTTTAGGTACATTTAAACACAGTACTAGATTAACATTTAGTTACTAATAAATTAACGAATCCGATTAAATAATTTATTGTTTGCTATAAACAAAATGTTAATAATCCGCCAGTATTTAGTTCAACAGTACCTAAAATGGCATACTCGATTCCAATTTCTAATTTTGCATGAATCGAGCTTCGAGAGTAATCCTGACCTCTTTTAAATAATATAAAAGTATGTGTATAGTTATTATTATTATTATTACTATTTAAATTATGCGCTTCGGTTTTACACTCTTTGCTCTTTTTACACTTTATACTTTTATTTTTAAATTGGCTGACCTAATCTTATTTAAAGCGAAATGATTAATTACGTGTAATAACAACTCTATATAGATATCTTTAAAATACATTCGGATTTCCGAAGCTTGACAAATATAGCTAAAGCATGTGGCTTGGCTACAGTAGGATACACTAGCACCCGTAACACAATACTACACCGTCACCTCCGGTCTCGACAACAAAGAACTCTTTGCCGTCCAACGGCTAACGCCGAGCGACGAGCAGCAATCCCTCCAATTGATCCACCCAGTTACCAAAACGCAGCAACAAGTTGAGGTACAGCCTCCCGGGAGACAGCCCTTCGTGCTGGCGTTATAGGGAACAGTCAAATCCATTTAAATAATGATATCTCATTATGTACACTCTACTCGGTCCACAAAGTCCGGTGAAACCTGAAGTTGTAGAAACCGCGAGGTTAGCAAAGTTAAAGCCATTAAAAAAATGAAGACCTATGACTATTTTTAATAATAATTAAGTCCTAATTTGCAAAATTGACTAATTAATAAATATGGCAAATGCTAACGCTCTAGTCAAAAATAAAAAGAAACACTTGGATACTTTAACTATTTCTATATTCTTAACTGCGGGGTTAACGAGTGGGACTTATATAGGATTAAAAGAGATAACAAAGAGTCTGTTAACCGATTCCAAAGAGGAAGTGATTAAAAATTGGTCAATATTATCTTTATGTTTGTTACGCTATTAGTTACGGGTCAATAACGATAAGATTTGGATGTTTTTTTTTTCGACCTAATTTTTTTTGTATATTCTGATTCTGATTATGTAAATCATAGTTCAGAGGTGGTCCAATTTATATTCGGTTAAAATCCGATAAGTGGTTTATACATGTTAATATTTTTATTGATCGGAGTCGATTCATTTGCTGTTTTATTGCATTTGAATAGTTTATTTTTAGTTTTCATGTTTCTGTTTTGATATGATACCTATTTATAGCTTTTTCATTCCTTTTCTTCCTGTGTGTAGCAATTGCTAATTCCTTTTTTTAAATTGCGTGTAGTGATTTTAATTATTAAAATAATATTTCTTTCTTTCTTCTCTTGTTTTGTTTCATATGAGTTTCACGATGAAAAAATACCCACCGTCTATGAACCAAAAGTTAATGAAGCGTTGTCAACGGTCGGATGTTAAATCTTTTGGGTACATTAGTGAAATTGACCTTTAAAACTAGAATATAGAATGACATAAATGGTAAGCGCTGAAATATATCTGCATACGTCGTATAAAACATTGTGATTATAAACGTCTGTATTCTATGTTTTTCATCATCATTTAGAGATGGTCCCTTAAAAATATGATCAAGATCCAACGAAGACGTGGAATGTTACCTACATTCCACGGGGGGGGGGGTACCTATATTTTTAAAGTAATTAATTATTTATTAACATCATAGTCTACGGAATAATCAATAACAAATTAAAAATTGTGTATGTCCCTACGGTTAAATGATGGGTATATTATATTAAAATAAAAAAAAATAATTGGAAATTAAATGAAATTTGAGTCGATTATCGATGGATATAGATTATGGATCCGATCCGGTGGTAGTTTTTGGATTTATATAGACGCATCACAAGAATCTTTGTATATATCAACGTGGAATAGATATGTTTCATTATTAATTTTTTTTTCGGTGTTTAACTAAAATCAATAAAAAATGAACTTTTATAATATCCTGTCGTCAGTTGCACGTAAACTGTACGTCAAACAGTTATGGCTCGCCATGAATTGGTTGGGTTATTATTTTCTACAAAAAAGGCGGATTTAGACAAACAATAAGACTCGCCTAATTTAAGTTTTTGTCGAACGTAGAATTGTGTCAGTGGGTTATTCCTATTGTAATTCATATAACAATTATGTAATTTAACACCGATTAAACATGGCCTGTGTACAGTCGCGTAACAAATAAAAGTTTGAAAATTCATCAAAAGCCGGACCTTCATTTTTAATTATTTGTAGACAGAAGAAAAACAGCTAGCACAATAAACTAGGTACTATCTTTCCTTACTAACTCCAATATTCAAATCAACTAAATAATTAATAAACTAGATCAATTTTTGTAATTTGTATTATATTAAGAAATAGGTACCTAAAAAGAAAACGTTGTACCCACCTCTTTGTATTACAAATTTATTAAATAAAAAAATATGAAAGTAGCTGCTCGGTGGTCCGGTCCAGTGTTAGACTTGACTTTATGAGGTCCCGGGTTCGAGACCTGTCGGGCAACAATAAGTGATTTTTTCAATTTTCTCATAAAAATGTCATTGCCCGGGATTGGATTGGTTTGCTGTTGCTTGGCATTACATTGTGGGACTTAGTGTCTTCGACTAGTCGTGGGTTCTATTTGCAATTTCTTCATAACTCGATACTTGAACAGCACATATCAAATTTGGACCTCATGTCAGTATTGCAGCTAGGTATTTGGAGTTTTTTTCAAGTTATATGGCATGATCATTAGGGAACAACTTACAACGCCCTACCATGACCACTTATAGTAGTATTATTTTAATGTTGCTAAATGTTGACTTACTGCATTTTTATGCCATACGTATTTTTTTATGTATCATATATACAAATGACGTCATTTGACAGCTATTTTATGTACACTTTCCCATTTGGAGTTGGTCACTGAGATACATAACCAGCCCCCAGGTACAAAAAGAGCTCTTCTACAGATTTCTTTTTGTGATACAATTTATGTTTATTGCAATTAAAATATAAATTAATTTATTATTTCTAATCCTCGATTGAACACAAGACAATAAGTAACGGATAATTTTGTGCAAAAGTGTTTTTTTGATACGATATTCTCTACTTCTCTTTTTTGGAACATAAAAAACCTTCACAATGTTAATACACCTAATCATAAAATGAAAAAAAAATCAACTACCCTCGATCTATAACCTATCTGTAATATTGCTAACAAGAGTGATCTCGATCGCGTTAGATTTTAATAAAAAAAGCCACATTGATATACGACAGCATGGTTAAGGGGGATAGCCATTTTGAGGCTATTATTCATCTATCCTTTCTAGTCTCAAAATGAAAATCGAGGGAATTCGTCCGCGTGGAATTTACCAAAAAATTCAATTAGTTAATTTAGTTTTTTTTAATAAACTTTCCCCAAGTTACTCCTTATCTGCCAGTCAAAGTGTGGTCAACATCGTTATAGCCGTTTCAGAGATTAGCGGGAACAAACATATAGAAACAAAAGTTATAAAAATATTTTTTTTATGTATCATATATACATTCGTATGCAGGTAGTAAAAAGCGGCATTTAATTATTACTAAGAGGGATTCCAATTTTATTTTTATATATAGACTAGCCGAACCAGCAAACTTAGCTACTACATAATATTTGATGCTACTTTTGGAGCGTAGTCTGCTGGATCCAATGTAAAATATTCCAAAATCAACGACGACTACAAATAATAAATTAATAAAAAAAATTAACAGTGGACCAAATCGTGAATCTTAACCATTTTCGAATCCCTTCGAACACCCAAAAATTTTTATCAAAATCGCTCTAGTCATTTAGGAGGAGTTCTTTAACACACACATTCACACAAGAAATAAAGCTAACTATGAAATAACACGGGAAAGTAATTGAAACAAAGTATTCGTAAAGGAGTGTACAGTTAAAGAAAAACCGATGGTAACATACGATATGGTGGAACAGTTCCCGCCCCGTCATCATGATGCCGTACCGTAGATTACAGATGTTTCCACGCACCTCCAAGGGATAGTTTTGCGGTTAGCCCAATTATATACAGATTTTGACGCAACTGCTTTTAACTTGGACGTTACACAGTCGATTTTTTTGTTTATTTTTTTTTGTGTGGATAATAAGTACGTACACGAATTTTCTGAAAGAAATATTCCTCGAGGATAGACTCGTCATGATGATTGACATTTTTTTGCATTTTCATAGGTCAGCGAGCAAATACACTGGTCTTCTAATGGTATTAAGCAACCTTGGACTCCATAGGTGTTGCAAGTCTACCGGCTACACTACCCTCCGGAACGGAACATGACAGTATCATTATGGCGGCAGGAATAGGTAGAGGTGGATCCCTGCCAGTGCAAACTGTTGCACAGCACGCTTTCTTTCATACCAGTGAAACGACATGTTACGTATCAACGTTGCCAATCTGAAACTCGTACCTTGAACTCTTGTAAAGAAAATTTTCGCTACCTCTTAAATCTCTTAGCTATATACCATAACAATAAAAAATATAACATTAAAAAGTTGCTACTAAATATAATATAAACTTGTAGCTCATAGGAAATATGAATGAATCAAATACATAAGCGCAGATGAATGAATTGTTAATAAATAATGGCTGCTTTTATTTACATCATCCTCTACAGCAGAGCCACCTATAATCAATACCGTCTTTACTATAAGGGCACACGGGACCAGTGCCCAGGGCCCCTATACTCAAAGGGCCCCGAAGGATCGACTATTCCACTCACATTCAAACTCGAAATATTTTGGATAGGTGCTTTACGTTTTTTCGTTGTCCTTATTCGGGAGCATTTAGTTTCGCAGCTTAAGAACGACTAAGTAATTTGTCAATGATTATGGGCATTCTTCATAAAATTGAGTTTGGGGATTTAATAGAAGATTTTGCTCAACAGAAATCCCGAAAGAAACTATTATCGTAGGTAATCATAAAAAAACCAGCAGCATACTAATATTATTAATGACGTACTGAAATTAAATAATTTAATTGATTATCCAAAAAGTCATAGCGAAAAAAATGGTAAAGTTTGATTTCTTTATATTCCAAAAGGGCCCCAGGTTTTTGTGTGCCCAAGGGCCCCAGCATAATCTAAGACGGCCCTGCCTATAATATAAGTACAGATAAAAATATATACATATTTCAAAATTAAAATCAAACGCATGTAACGTTCGTATTTCGTTATATCTATAGTTATAGTTAATCGTTTCATTATTCAGATACAACTAGGAAGTGTTCCTTTTGGAGTCAACAACTGCGGTCTGCGCCTTCAGAGAATAAAATATCTTTTGTGGGTACTTAATTCCACACTAGGTTTATAAAATTCGTGTCATCCGTCGTTGGCTCATTCCTTTTTCGCGCGCTTCTGCAATCGTTCATCATTGAAAGCGTCATCAATACGTTGATAAAATAAGCAAGAAGATGGTAATAAAGTATGATCTCGTCAGATTTCTTTTAAATGAAACTACATCTATACTTATATACTTATTACAATTGTTCGCGTAGGCAATAATAATTTGACGTAGTGCTAATTTTATTTTACATGCCGTTACAGTAGTTTAAAGTAGTGCTAGTTTAGATATTTAAATAAGACTGTTAATGTAACATTCAAACTCTAACATTTTGTTTCTTTTTTTATGTACGCTATCCCACTTGAGTTGTCAAGATGAATCTTAAGAATTATTTGAAATATTTGAAGCCGTTCCGGCTGCAGCAGAGAACATATGAAACTACATACGAGTGCGCATCCATAACCCTAACCCTCCTTCTTAAGTGGCCAGGTAATAACAATAAAAATTATTATAAAATGTAAATCGTCAAAACTTGTGAATAAAATTTGAATGTTTCGATTAATTGTTTCGAAACATTCAAATTTTCGTAGCGCGCATCCGGATCATTAAACAACCGTTTACAATTTAATTAAGTTGCCAAAAAAATTAATTTATTGCTAGAAATTTGATTCGAGTTGAGGTCGGTCCCGGTAAAAATGCTCTATAACTGACTTATACATCTATTTAAAAAATCAGCGTCTTTTTTAAAAAAATCGAGATATAACGGAAATTTACAGCTCTTTTGTATTTTTTACCTAGTATTTTATGACAGTAATATTTTAAATTAAGTAATTATTTTTAATTTTACGGAATGGTCTTTGTCTGACTTCTTGCCAGGCAGCTCGTAATAGACGAGCATAAGCTTACTGTCACTACCACTGTGACATCCTAATAGGTGGTAGAGTTTTGCAGCGACTCGCCTGGATTGGTACCACTGCCTTACTTATTCCTGCCGCCATGTCATGAAGTGTTCCAGTTCGGAGGGTAAGGTAGCCGGTAAACTTAATTTTGCTCGAGGCCTAACATCCTGGACTCAGCCTAAAGCTTGGTGAAGTTGCAAAAAATCGCGAGATTAGCAACAAAGTAGTCATTCAAAAAAAAAGGACTCAGGTTGGTAATGCAGCATTACCACCTTAAACTTTGGTGTCTCTGGGCGGCGTGAATTTCTTACCAACATTAAATCCGCCTGCTTGTTTGCCTTCCAATATTATAAAAAAATGTGTTATTAGGTAATTCAATTAGCCAAATTATGGAATTCCCTTCCTGTCGAGATTCGCGATAACCCTTCTTTACCTAACTATCTAAGAAAAGATTGAAGGAACATTAGTTTTCGTTGTCACAGCAACACATTATACCTACTCATATTACCTATCCTATTATATATATTTTATTTTTATATACCTAATTCTTATATTTATGTTTTGTTTCTTCCGAGAATAGCTATAATTGTTTTTATACACGATGTCTCCCATTTTATTTTCACAGCTTCATTTTTTGGGTTGACTTGGAGAAATTTTGCAATTAAAAAAAAAGTATCTTCACGCCCATATCCCCGAAGAGGTAGGCAGAGGCACAACCAGGGTACCCACGACTAGCCGAAGATACTAAGTCCCATAATGTGATAGGTGGCAAGCCTATCGCCAACCGGGCACATATCCTATCCCGAGCAACATTTTTTTATTAGAAAAGTGGAAAAATCCAATTTCCTTTTTGTTGCCCGACCCGGGATTCGAACCCGGGACCTCAAACAGTCAAGTCCAACAACTAAACCGCTAGACCACAGAGGCGATCAATTATACATGCAATTGTTATCATAGATGCAATTATAAGCTCGCCTTTTGTGCATTCTTACGTCTTGTGTTTTTTATACAGTTTTGCAACTTAAAATAGCAAATAAAATCAATACAAAAAAAATTCTTTTCTGATTTGAATATTGACCAAGACCTAACTAGTTGTTTTCGAGTAGTAGTTAGTTATGTGTATTTAATTGTTTAATCATACAACGTTTCATTATGGTAGTTTTCATCTTGTTTCAATTGTTTATAGTCAATTGGAATGAATGAACGAATACAATATCGATCGGTCAAACTTACAACGTCAGCGATCTATGTATATCATCACTAGCTGCTACCTGCGGCTTCGCCCGCGTTTTCACAGAAACCCGGTGTGCGATCGGGATTTAAAATAGCCTATATGTTAATCCAGGTCACAATCTATCTGTCTTCCAAATTTCAGACAAATCCGTTCAGCCATTCGAGCGTGAAAGAGTAACAAACATCCATACATCCATACTTACACACTTTCGCATTTATAATATTAATAGGATAATATAAATACGTGAAGCAAAAACTTTGAACCCTTTTCTGAGAAAATTGCGAGGACGGAGAAATAAGAAATTTGGCATACTTATAGTTTAATAGAAGGAGAAGAGTAGAATGCTAATATCTTAATAAATAATATCAATAATAATGGATATAAGGTGCATTAAATAAAAAAAATAAAACACTACCATGCATTTGACACACACAAACAAATATAATATCTATAAATTTTAAAGAAAGAAAAAATTTCGCCCCAGACAGGATTTGAACCTGTAACCTTTCGTCTCAAGCCGACGAATGCTCTAACCAATTGAGCTACTGAGGATTCAAGTCCCGTGGCGAAGTTTTTAATTCCTTTCTAACCCGTTAACGCGGGTTTTTCTTTCTTTAAAAGTGCTAAAATAAAAATATAATATCCACAAAAAATCACAGTGCACAAACTATAATTTTTAAATGAAGATTGCGTTTTTATGAAAAAGATAATTGACAATAGATCCTTAATTATTAAAATGTATTTTGGTCGAATTTCGACCAATGGGCGACCACAAGTTTTTAATAATACGATGAAAAGGTGAAATCTGTACATTGTAGATATTTAAAAAAATGGCGTGGGCGATTAAAATGGGCAGCAGAACACGATTCAGACATTTTTAGAATATTTGTCCGTTTGTCTGTCTGTCGCGGTCTGTTGAATCTACGGACCCGATTGTAATGAAATTCAGTAGATAGGTACCTACTTGATATTCCGAGGAAGTTATAGAGTACTTTTTGTCTCATTCAATAATGAGGTTCCCGTGGGGAAAAGGGTTAAAGCCAAACTGTAAATTGGGCTACAATTCATTAACGCATGGTCTGATTTCATTTTGTAATTTTTTTGTGAATATATGTAATATGTGCTTAAAATATTGTCTCATTTTTTTTTCAAGCATAAGTTTTGTAGTTTAGAAATCATATCAAATATCAACACACACTTCAAAATGACAAATAACTTGAAATCCGAAAAAATTTGAATATACAGGTCATCCTATATACAGGGTTACCTTCAAAAGAGCGACCAAATTTTAATATAAGGGAGTTAAAGCTAAAATGACAGTGCAATTTAAATATTAATTGCCTAATTGTAATATTTACTTCTATGAACGTTCAGTTAAAAACACTCCGCGTTAATTTTTCACTTTATGTCACGCTATGTTGTACCTAGTACTAGTCAAGACGTCAGCAGCCTGCACATGCGATTGCGGTCGGTTACGGATTTGACCATGCATTTTGTATTGGGCGTCGGAAAAAAATTATAATTTGCTCTTTTGTAATTTTTTATTACTTCATAAATAAAAAGAGTTATATATTGTCAAAATTTGGCTGGCCCTTTAAATGTTACCCTGTATACATACATATCTTTACGCAGGGCAGATAGACTAAGGAGTGCCAAGTGAACAAAGTTCGCCTGGTCGGCTAGTACTAGACTACTAAATATAAATAATATGTACCTACTCGTACTACTAGACCGCCTCGTTGGTCGAATGGCTAGATACACGCCTAACTACACCGACATCGCGAGGCTCGGGTTCGATTCTCGACGAAAGCGGGCATTTGTGTGACTAACATTTAGATGTCTGCATTTCCGGGTCTGGGTGCTTATTAAATTTATTCTGGTATCTATTTAAGTATTTCCTAAGTTCCTATAAGAATCATTGTATAACACCTAATAATAATTTAAGCATATAATTTGCTTACCTTGGGGCTAGATTCAATTTGTGTAACTTTTAGTAATTATTTGTTATTATTATTACTAGTAACATAGCTTATGATAACTTAAGATATACAATCAAGTATGTTCAGCACCACTGTGACGGAAAACGATCATAATTGTCACTGAACATTTCGAATACATACAATTATCAGAAATGCAATACCGGCTTTTAAAAAGTTTATTAACCCTTTTAAATTTCTCGCAACTAAAGCATATCGGAAATACCGTGCGAAAGAAGCTGTATCTGTACGTTTAAAATTGAGATAATGGAGTATAACTCCATCGTTTTGATTTAAAGTTTTTAAATCGGTTTTAATTGAAATCTACAATAGTAGAGATATTTATTCTAAACTAGCTGCTACCTGCGGCTTCGCCCGCGTTTTCACCGAAACCCGGTGTGCGATCGGGATTAAAAATAGCCTATATGTTAATCCAGGTCACAATCTGTCTGTCTTCCAAATTTCAGACAAATCTGTTCAGCCATTCGAGCGTGAAAGAGTAACAAACATCCATATTAATAGGATTCTGCTGTTAAAGACAACGTTAGGCTCAGTTGTTGTTTTTTGAATTATAAATGTTAAAAATAATGATTATTCACCATAAATCAAAAGTACAATCGCATGTTTCTTTTACAATTCTTATTGTAAGTTTTTCACGAATTAATTTACTAGGTGATTACTAGAATTTCCGCTTTCTAGAGCTTAAGAAAGAAGGTATTCTCAATTTTATACTATAGTAGGTATATATCTCTTAACAAACACTGCATGCAATTGAAAAATTAATTAACCACTGAAAACTTTCCATTTGTGCATAGGTATTTACAAACTTTTATATAACTTACAAGTGTGTACTAGTTGTGTATATTTAGTTGTGTTGATCCAGGTTGAATTTTTCCACACGCTGGGAGAGTCACGCCTTCGAGCAACAGCGGCGTACTCTCTCAGCGATCGTAGAAGAGGACCTCCCGCTGACAAGCGTAGTCAACGCCATGCTCGTTAGTGACAGGTCCTGGTAAGCGGTGGTCTCCTTTTGCGAAGACGTAATGACGCAAAAGGAGACCGCGGAGCGGGCCCGGTAGGACGATCCCAGCTCAGGCTCGCTCCGGCGCAGGCGGACCGGGGGTGCGAGAAGTTCATCCGCCTTCAAAGTGCTTCCGATGCGGGGCTGCTGGAGGGAGTCGGGGGACTTCCTCTGGTTAGCACGGCCTCGCACGCCTGGGGGGGTGACTCCAATGGCCGGAGTCGCTCCTCTTACAGCGCGGGAGGAGGCCCGATGAGGACCGGGCCGTAGCCGCGGAGCGAGATGGTGAATGCCTACGCGACCTCATCTCGCTCCTAGCCGGGCGGCACGTAGGTCATAGTGTGGTTTTTAGTCAGTTCCAGTCCGACATACCGGAATCCGGGGGAATTTCCACACTTAAAAAAAAAGAAGGTTGAATTTCTCAACTCAATAAAGGAGCTGCACTCAACCGATTGAGCTAATTTTTGTCATAAACAATTAAGTTTAATTACAATGAAATGTTATGTTATAATCGAACTGATAATAGTAATAATAATAAAACTAAATAAGAAAAAAGAAATATAAAAATAAGGTAAAATTACAACATTAAAAAAAACAAAGATAATACAATACCTTAATACATAAAATAACTAACAACTAACTTTCTAATCTAATTATAAAATAAAGCTAAATAAGTGAATATATATTAGACGATATACATTACGACGATTATGTTACGACCCAAGCTCAAATTAAGTTATCAAGCTGATATGGTGATGTTGGCGAAAGATGGTCTTAGGAACTATTAAAAGTCCCAACAGTATCTTATCGTGCTTAGGCATGTTTGATGCGTCTCGAGTCTACTACTGGGGAAGAGCCTTATATGTAAAATGTCACATTTTTTTTATTAAAAACATATTTTTTATTACATTTGGTAAAAATTAACGGGTCATAAATTATATATTCGTTCTAAGTATAGCTATAGTTAATTGTTTTGTACACGATGCCTTCCATTTTATTTTCACAGCTTAATTTTTTTTGGGTTGGCTGGAAGAAATTTCTTTAGTTAGAGATAAGCTCGCCTTTTGTGCATTTTTAACTTCTCGTGTATTTTGTGTATTTTAATTTTTGTGTGCAATAAAGCGTTAAATAAATAAATAAAAGTTCCAAGTTTCATATTACTTTCTGCTAATATTAAACTAAAACTCTATTTACACGCCAAATTTCAGCTTTTGTAGAGTAAAGAGAACGTGATGAATTTGATGATTATCAGTGAACCTGCGTCAAAATCAGGGATTTTCAGATATCAATATAATCTAAAGAACAAGAGCTACGCAGTTTAACTGCTGCATTGTTTGTTTCTTGTTACACATATTACTACTACTATTATTACTACTACTACTAATATGCCTCTGTGGTCTAGCGGTCCAAGTGTTGGATTTGACTTCATGGTTTCGAATCCCAGGCCGGGCAACAAAAAGAAAATGTGGTATTTCCAATTTTGTAATAAAAAAATGTTACTTGGGACTTTGTATGTTCCCGGTTGGCGATAGGCTTTCCACCTATCACTTTGTGGGACTTAGTATCTTCGACTAGTCTTGGGTGCCGTGGTTGTGCCTCTGCCCACCCCTTCGGGGATATAGGCGTGAAGATATCTACTTATTTACTTACTTACTGTGACATTAAAAAATTCTTATTTTTAATTTAATTTATGGTATTCAAAGCCAATATATGATGGTTTAAAAAACGAGAAAATGCTTTGTGAAACGGTAGTTAGGAAATGGCCTTCGGTTTCGCTTTGCTTGTCTTGGCGAGGCACTCCCGTGCCCCCAGAACGACAATAATAAGCTGCGCTTTCCGCATGGCCACTCGCAACGCTTGCGAAATATTAAAAGGCCTATACCCTATTACGACATTAACGTTCTTGTTAGGCGCCGACTCTAATTTTTATGTTGGTATACACCAGGATAGGTTTTAAGATTTATTTCCCCGTGTTGGTCCGGGCTCTTTTGCAGAATAGACCATCTGCCTTCCTGCCAGGCAGCTCGTAAAAGGCGAGCATAGTCTTACCGTCAATAACACCGTGACATCTGACTAGGTGGTAGAGTTTCGCAACTACTCGCCCGGATTGGTACAACCGCCTTACCCATTCCTGCCACCATAATGTCCAATGCTTGCCGTTGACGTGTTCCGGTTGGGAGGGTAAGGTAGCCGGTAAACTTACTTTTGCCCGAGGCTAACATCCCAGCCTCAGGTTGGCAACGCACCATTACCACCTTTGGTGTCTCTAGGCGGCGTGAATTTCTTATCATCAGGAAATCCAGCTGCTTGTTTGCCTTCCAATATCATTAAAAAAAATAGGAAGTTAAAAAACTTCATTACATAGGTTAATAAGAAAGATTAAATAAATCAAATTTAAAAATTGTCTGTGCTTCAATTTTATTTTTGTAGTTCAGCTATAGTAAAAAAGTTTTTCCGCTTTGAATTCAAAAAAAATGCTGTACTAGTTAGAATAAAATTTGAAACAAAATTATTTAATGGATTTGCTAAAACCGCGAACGTAATAAATGTTCTAATAATTTATTAACAAATGAGTTTTTTAAATACAATCCGGCAGTTAGTTATTAGTCACGGAGTTATAATTACAGTGGATGTGTAATAAAAATGTTTAAGCTTACTGTCAAAAAGTATTTAATTGCTATTATAATTAAAAAAATGTTGGTCGGGATTGGAATTGTGCCCGGTTGGCGATAGGCTTGCCACCTATCACATTGTGGGACTTAGTATCTTCGGCTAGTCGTGCGTGCCTTGGTTGTACCTCTGCCTACCTCTTAAGGGATATGGGCGTGAAGATACTTTTTTTTGAAACATTGCCGGGTCAAGCAACAAAAAAATTAGAAAAATGTATATTTTCTATTTTCTAATAAAAATACGTTGATTGGGATTGGACATGTTCCCAGTTGGCAATAGGGGCCTTTGCTTGTGGGACTTAGTGTTTTCGGCTAGGTGTGGGTGCCCTGGTTCTACCTCTGCCAACCCCTTCGGGGATATGGGCGTGGAGATACTTTACTTTAACATTTTTTGTATTATTTATATCTATAAACTATGTATATGTATGTTTGATCGCCTCTGTGGCCTAGCGGTCCGGGTGTTGGACTTGTCTGCATGAGGTCCCGGGTTCGAATCCCGGGTCGGCCAACAAAAAGAAAATTGGATTTTTCCAATTTTGTAATATAAAAAATTTGTGGGTCGGGATTGGAAATGTGCCCGGTTGGCGATAGGCTTGCCTCCTATCACATTGTGGGACTTAGTATCTTCGGCTAGTCGTGGGTGCCTTGGTTGTACCTCTGCCTACCTCTTCGGGGATATGGGCGTGAAGATACTTTTTATGTATGTTTGATTTTGACATTGCCGTCAATCAGCTTCGCTGATTTATTTTGTACTTGTCTAGAATAAGTAAAAAATATGAATATACTGTGCCATGTAAAAATTAAATTTTGTCGCTTTCCTCAGCTTTACGTTTACGCTATGCGAATAATTTGCATTCTATAAATTATTTTTATCACCGCACCTAAAAATTGTCAACACCGATTCGACAACTGATAATTAATTACTAATAATTTATATTATTACTTGGTAACCTGTCGAATCAAAATTTGAATTAATTACCTATTCAATTAATTAAAACAACTCGTCAACAGTGTGTCCTTTTCCCGTGATTTTATTATACATAATCTGTTTTCATTCACCTCCAATGTTTTATTATCTCCAGAATTTATAATAAGTTATTAACTCTATAATAACTTAATACGAATAAATTAAAATAAAGCGAGTTTATGCCGGCTATTAATCTTACGGGCTTATTTGCTTTGTTTATTTTTACCCGGATTTCGGTGTGGGGATTTTCAGTTTTTTGTGTACTATGTTAATTGGTGTATTAATTTTAACACACATGGTAGCTATATAATAAAGATTTTATAAGTAGCATGCTTATGGCATTACAACTGCCTGTATCTATGATAAGATCAGCGGTCTTGTCTTGGTAAGGTACCCACACAACAGGGGTAATTAGTTCTGTATTAATTACATGTAAACAATATATAAAATTATAAATTTATGTTTGTTTTTATAAAGTAACGTTTACACTGAATGCACTAGCAATAAGTCTAAATGTAACTACTTGATTTTTTTGTCGATGAGTAATTAAAATAACTAGTGGTCGCCCATTGGTCGAAATTCAACCATAATAAATATTTACATCTTGTTGATAACAACACCCTCTTCATTTCTCAACACCGACTAGTTTGTTTCCAAACTATTTAGTGCGCCATCTGTGATCTTTTATCGTTATCATCAATATATTTGTTTGTGTGTGTCAAATGCATGGTAGAGTTGGTAATATTTTATTTATTGATTTAATGTACTTCATAAGCATTATTATTAAAAAAATATTAGAATTCTGCACTTCTCCTACACTTAAATTATAAGTGTGCCAAATTTCATTCTCCTCTGTTCGCGCAATTTTCGTAAAAAACTGGTCCAAAGTTTTAGCATCACGTACTAATATATAGATTAGTTTTTGCTTCATAAAATAAAAAAACATTTATACTGTGGCATGGAAATTTATCGTCTTGTAATATTTAAATAATTTTTGTTTTATGACATTAATTATTTTAGGTAACAATTTTTTTTTAAGTAATTAGACAACTAACAACCTTACGACTCTCCTGATGGTAGGAGACAACCGTGGCCTATCTATGGTGTCTATAGATGTTATAGCCGCGTTGCTGTACTATATCCAAGTTATTAGGCCAATAATTGTGCAAGTTTTCCGGCTACCGAACTCCCTAGACCAGCCTTTCCCAAAGTGGGCGATAACGCCCCCTTGTGGGCGCTGGAAGCCTAGAGGGGGGCGGTATAAATCTTGAAAAAAATTTTTTTTAAACTAGGCGCAACAAATATGTTATTGAGGTTATTGACAAGAAAAAAACGAGGGGGGGGGGCGCTACAAAACAACTGATTTTCAAAGTGGGCGTTACATAAAATAAGTTTGGGAACCTCTGCCCTTGACAGAGACATAATACTGTCGTTATATTGCTAGGAAGAGATAAGATGGTGGTTCTCGAAATGGGCAAGTTGCTACCCAGCAATCTGCTACCGTCAACCAGTGACATTATGTGATAAATAATTTTAAATGTTTTTGGGGATTTAATCGTTAACATACATAATATAACATAAGATAACATGTTCTAACTGACTGATTTAGCATCGCCGAGCAAAAACTGTAAAGTTACAGCCATGAAATTTGGTGAATAGGGTCGTTTTATTAAGTAAACACGCACAGTATACAGTGGGGGTGAATTAGGGGCTAAAAGTTTGTATTAAAGATCGTCATCTTTTTTTAATTTAGTAACATTTTTTAAGTTAATATGAAGCGATATCAAGTACGCCGGATCGTCTAGTTTATTACGAAATCGATACTTCCCTTGGTTATAGCATTATGCTTGAATGGATTACTAATTTTGCTAATTCGTTTTTTTTAACCTCTGACGGAAAACGAGGGGTGTTATAAGTGTATGTGTGTGTGTTAGTGTGTCTGTTGCATTATAACTTTTAAACGGATGGACCGATTTAATTGATTTTTTAGCAGTCGTTTTAAGGTTTTTAGCTTCATTACACATAGGTTTTGTGGCGGGCTTTTTTATTATTTTTTAATTTTAGGATTTATCTCCTCTGTGGTCTAGCGGTCCAGGTGTTTGACTTGACTGCTTGAGGTCCCGGGTTCGAATCCCAGGTCGGGCAACAAAAAGAAAATTTGGTTTTTCCAATTTTCTAATAAAAAAAGATGTTGCTCGGGATTGAATATGTGCCCGGTTGGCGATAGGCTTGCCATTTATCACATTGTAAGACTTAGTGTCTTCGGCTAGTCGTGGGTGCCCTGGTTGTGCCTCTGCCTACCTCTTCGGGGATATGGGCGTGAAGATGCTAATTTTAGGATAATTATTGTTGTGTTAGTTATTGTCAGGAGAAGGTTTATGAGGACGGCATCGAAACTGCAGCAGCATTAGGAGAAATATATTTTTTTGACAGTGTTTAAGAAATGATATGAGAGTGGATATGATTGTTTAGTAATATGCTGTGGGTATATGTAAAAAAATATCCTGAAGGGTGGCGTGTGTAAAACGCAACGCTGGCTAAATTATGATGATGTTCGGTGACTATAATAGTTCATATGAAAAAATCGTCTGTCAGCTAAGCTAGTGTTATTGTAGCCCACTTCGCGTGGTCATTGC
>NJDC01001086.1:7841-21219 GCA_002245475.1 Calephelis virginiensis
TAAAAAATGTAAATTTTCCACCGTTTTGAGGCGTATAATGTTATTATGTAAATGTGCTTCGACGTTATGAAAAGAGTAATTGGCCGTGCTAATGTTTAATACGGCAACCTTTATACTACATAATTGAAAATTAATAGCTCTGCAGTTGTCTTTCATTGTGTTTCTTGATTCTATGTCTTTTTTTACACCCCCGATGGAAAAAGGGAGTTTTAATAAGTTGGACGAGTCTCTCTCTGTGAGTGTGTGTGTCTGTCTGTGGTATCATAAGTTATCATAATTGGATGGACCGATTTCTATGCGGATTTTTTCGTTTGAAAGCTGAGGTGATCGAGATGGTTTTTAACTTATTTCTTTGTGGGTTATTGTCGGGAGTGGTTAAACATTTTAAATTTTTTGAGCTAAAGCAAGTAACAGATCTCCTAATGGTAAGATACAACCATATCCTATAGACACCATAGATGTTACAGCTGCGTTACTGTACTGTGACCGGGATTTGGCCTATTGTGCAAGTTTAACAGCTACCCTATTCTCCGGACCGGAACACGATAGAACCGTCATGGTAGCAGTAATAGGTATGGTGGTGGATACCTAACCCAAAAAGTTAGTTACTCTGCACTTATTTTTTTTACTTTTACTTTTACTTGTGCCTAAATTTTAACCTTGGCTCTACTCGTAAGAGCTGTTTGACAGAGAGGTAAATGATCTATTCTACTTAGCAAATCGGGAATACGGGGAGTTTTCTTGTATTGTAGTTACTGAGTTGAATGTGGGCCTGGGGCCAGAACACATACACTAACTGTAAGCGTTATATCTAGATAAATTTATGCATGTACATTCCAAATCATGCCGTCCATTTCGTGCATGAATTTTGTGTCGTCGGTTCAGGTAGGGAGGTGTTATTCAATCTACATAGTTCCAGTTCAATCCCAAACACAACTAGCGTTGACTAACGTGCATATTGCTTTATTTGAGATTACGTTGGTTCCAGTGGGTACTAGCAAACCCGGTCACCCATTTCTTTGGCTAAGGTTTTTAAATATATTACATTGTAGTGTCAGATAATAAACAAGTACTGTGGCTATAAATTGAGATGTAAGATATCATATCTTTCAAGTTGGTTAAAATTGCAAATGATGTGCAAATTTGATCGATTAAAAAGTTATAGACTCTCTCACGGCCAAATTTTAATACCTATATTTAATTAGATATTTTTAACAGTTGTAAAAATAAAATTAGAAATATCCAAATAACTAAAAATCTTCACATAATATGTTTGCACTTATCATTTATAATACAATAAAAGTTCACGACTTTTATGAACCAAGGTTTTTTTGAGATATAAATCCTTTTACAGCATATTTTACCAGAAAGTATGCTTTGCAAAGCCAGTCACTCATGAAAGAGCCCCTGCTATCTTGGGAATCCTTATAACTGTAGTTAATTATATTTATACGATAGGCAACACAGTTAAATAAAATTAAATAAAAAAGAATACTCCGCCGTGACAGCGCTCGGCTGCCGTGACCAGGATTCGAACCTGGGTTACTACGGCCACAACGTAGGGTCCTAACCACTAGACGATCACGGCTGTCGGAGCAGATACGAGTTTAACCAAAATTACAAGCATAATCAGATCTAAAGGAAACCCTGACAATTCAAATAGCCACCGAAGTGGTAAATGTTCTTTCATAATGTAGAGCATTGCGTTTAGGTTGAACTGCAATATAATTAGAGTACTTTCACTAAGGTTCTTGCAGCACAAACACGAGATGTAGTTATCGCTATAAATTATATTTAATCGCCTCTGTGGTCTAGCGGTCCAAGCGTTAAACTTGACTTCATGAGGTCCTAGGTTCGATCCCCGGGTAGGGCAACATAACAAAAGTAAATTATAAATTTCTATTTTCTAATAAAAATAACGTTGTCCGGGATTGGATATGTGCCCAGTTGACGATAGGCTTGCCACCTATCACATTATGGGACTTAGTGACTAACTTTATATTTTTGTCCAATATTTTTCTTTCCTTTTTTTCACTTTAATCCCACTATCACAAAAAGACAACTACTATAATTTTAAAATAGTTTAATTCTTTATCAAACAGCTATTTTTTTCCTTCTTTGTCCATTCTAATCCCACGAGCACATAATCACAAAAAGATAAATATAATCAGGATTCTTTTAAACCAAGTTTAAGTGACGTTTAAAAGATTTATTTTTAAACATCACTTAAACTTGGTTTAAACTACTTTGTAGTACAATTCTGAAATTCTGTCATTTGGTTCTTAATATGTGATGCAAGAGATCACTTGAATTAAAATATGATTTATATTCTCGCGTCTGTGGTCTAATGGTCCAGATGTTAAACTTGACTTCATGACGTTCCAATTCGATTCGTGGATCGGGCAAGAAAAATAAAATTAAGTTTTCCCAATTTTCTATTAAAAAAATGTTGCTCTGGATTGGATGTGCTCCTGGTTGGCGATAGACTTGCCACATATCACATTGTGGGACTTAATATCTTCGGCTAGTCGTAGGTACCCTGGTTGTGCCTCTGCCAACCTCTTGGGTATATGGGCGAGAAGATACATACTTACTTAAATTATATTTTTATATATTACAAAACCTCTTGCTATGGGTTTGTAACGTTGTTTTTCTATTTACATAATTAGTGAGTGGAAATATCTTCTTTTATGTAGAAGTAATGTGAATATTACTTGAAAGTATCGATAACTAGAGGAACGACTAAAATGTATGTGTAAAAATAGTCTTTGAACAGACGCTTCTCAATTATTGTTTGACATATCTAGAGCTGTTAGATACAGTTCAAAGAACAATAGAAACATTGACAAAGAGAGTATCCTTTGGTGTATAAAGTACGATGCCGTTTCCTTTGACTTTTCTTTTATACATTCAGTTCAGGGTCATTTATGATATATTAAGATTTTTTCGTTTGGTGACCAGTTTAAAAAGACAACGATTTCGTTAGAAATATCTTACAGTACTACTATTTAAATTATGCGCTTCGGTTTTACACTTTTTACTCTTTTTACACTTTATACTTTTATTCTTAAATTGGCTAACTTAATCTAAATTTAAGCGAAATGATTAATTGTGTAATAACAACTCTATATAGTTATCTTTGAAATACATGAATGAACTCGTTAGCTTTGTTTGTTCCTTAAGGACTAGCTACCCCGGCAAACTTCATAAAAGCCTGCTAATTTTTATTTTTATTTGTTACTACAAATACCCGAGTTATTTAAATAGATCGTCAAAAGTGGAAAATGTTTTTCCCGTGTTGTTATAGATCTGCTGGTAAACAATAATGTTTTGGTTGAATTATCTGATCGTAGTTAGATATCTGACCGATATAGCGGTTAAAGATTACACTTCGTACAAAACTCTATCTTCCGTAACCAAAATCATTCGTTTCTGGACATCAGGAAACGGATATTAACTTTTATATGTTTGACGCGAAGACGCTAATCTGAAATAAGCCTACAACCAGTAGTTATGCAAAGTGTAATACTATCATGAAGCCGGTGCTTACCAATAACGGCTTATTCTTTGCAAATGGTAGCCTCGCTCACAATCGGATAGTTTTCTACTAACTGTTCGTTTTCTATCCCTGAGGTTTTTCATTCTAATAAAACTGTATACAAAGCTAATCAGGTTTTAACTTTATCGTATTGTATCCGACCACAGGCTTTGATGATTGTTTTATTATAACCTAGAAAGGAAAACAAGCCAACAGTTTTTCTGTTACTATTTTAGACTAACGCATTCCGTATCTGAGCTTTGTTTTCTTTAAAATGAGTATTTTTTTATGTTATTGGAAGGCAAACAAGCAGACGGATTTCCTGATGGTAAAAAAATCTCGCCGCCTAGAGACACCACAGGTGGTAATGGTGCGTTGCCTACTTGAAGCCGGGATGTTAGGCCTCAAGCAAAAGTAAGTTTACTGGCTACCTTACCCTCTAAATCACAACACGTCAGCATTGATGATATGGCGGCAGGAATAGGTAAGAAGGTGGTACCAATCTGGGCGAGTCGTTGAGAGACTCTCCCATCTAGTCAGATGTCAAGGTGTTAGTAACGGTAAGCCTATGCTCTCCTTTTACGAGCTGAATGGCAGGAAGGCAGATGGTCTATTCTGCGAAGGATACCGAACCAACACGGTGATAGGTTAGCGACCAATCACACGGGTCCTCTGATGTTAAGAGACAAAATGGACAATAGACGCCATAGGTACTACAGGTGTGTGCCTATGCCGGGATGATAGGCTTATTGTAAGAGCTTACCGGCTGTCCTACAAACCAGGCCGGGACGACATGACCAAGTCATTATGGCTGAAGGTAAGGCTGTGTATCCCTGCATAGCACTCTACCATCAGTAAGACTGCTGTTAATAACCTTTATTTATACTAATCGCCTCTGAGGTCTAGCTGTCGGGGTGTTGGTCTTGACTTCATAAAGTCCCGGGTTCGATTCCCGGGTCGGGCAATAAAATGAAAATGCGGTTTTTAATTTTCTAATTAAAAATTATTTCCTCGAGTTGGATGTGTGCCCGGTTGGCAAAAGGCTTGCCACCTATCACATTGTGGGACTTAGTGTCTTCAGCTAATCGTGGTTGCCCTGGTTGTGCCTCTGCCTACCTTTTCGGGGATATGGGCGTGAAGATACTTTATAAACCAGTGCTCTCCTCTTACAAGCTACCTTACAGAGACGCATATGGTATATTCTTCTCAACGGACCCGGACCAACACGGGGGACAAAATACAAAAAAGTGGGAAAAATGTGTAAAACAATTATTAGTTACCTTAACGTAACTAGTTAACTCTAACTTAATGAACGCTTAAATTTATTTAAGTTCAGATTTTAAATGTCAAGTTTTTTTATGGCTAATGTTTTGTTAATCTCGAAAGTTTTCAACTTCACCAGACTTGAAGAATAATAAAAATAACTGTTGCTAAGATATTTGGATGTATAAGCAAAATATCTTCACGTTCGTATCTCCGCTAAAGTAGGCAAAGGTACAAACATGAAACCCAAGACCACAAAGTACGAACTACTAGCTGAAGACACTAAGTCCCAGAATGTGATAAGTGACAGCCCTTCTCCTTCTTACCCAATCTTGGGATCGAATCCGAGACTATATGAAATCAAATGCAACATACGATCTCTAGACCAGAGAGACGATAATGAAGTCTAAATGTAAAATAAAATTTAAAAAATACCATATCAATGAGATTCGGTATCCGAAATTATATTAGTCCTCTCAAAATGGGTAAACTCTTATATTTTATACTAGCTGCCCGCCCTATCCTACTAATATTATAAATGCGAAAGTTTGTGAGTATGTCTAGATGTTAGGATGTCAATATGGATGGATGCAGTAAGCGCGCATGTGTTTGCTACTCTTCAACGATATTTAATTTTGCGCCCGGAGATTTTAACTTTTTGTTAACTTATTAGTTGTTAATTTTTTCTGATAATGTAAAAGGCCATTTTGATCTAAATTACGCGCATAACGTATCAGATTTATTTGATTAAGGGTTAATACTGTATTCTTAAAAATATGTTCTAAAGTAACCCTTCATTTTACTGTTTTAAGTAAACGCAAAAAACGATTACTGTGGGTTATTCTTTAAAGTAGCTAGCGTACACGCCTAACTTAGATCGACCAACCGCGAGGCTCGGGTTCGATTCCCGACGGGTGCAGGCATTTGTGTGGTGAACATTTAGATGTCTGCATTTCCGGGTCTGGGTGTTTATTAAATTTATTCTGTATAAATTTAATCTGTGTATATATTTAAGTATTTCTATGTATTAGGATCGTTGACTAACACCCATAACACAAGCATATAATTTGCTTACTTTGGGGTTAGATTCAATTTGTGTGACTGGTCCCGAGATATTTATATTTGTTTATTATTATACCACCACTTAATTTTTATTTGAGATCTATCGAAGACAAAAAACCCCACCATACATTGTTTTGTTAAAACTCAAAAGGTTTTGGCAGCGTTGTCGAGGAAAGCTCCCGATCGGCTTAGTTTTTGCCGACATATTGAACTAATATCATTGTAATATCAACGATATTACAATGAAATTTGTAGAAAACATAAACTTACTATACACTAAAACCTTCCTCAAGATTGTTCTATCTATTGTTGAAAACCCAATGAAAATCCGTTGAGTACTTTTCGAATAAATCGCGAACAGACAGACAGACGCGGCGGGGGACTTTGTTTTATAATATGTATTGATATTGGATAAATTACGGCATCTGGGCGAGTCAACATAAAACTAACTAAAAAAAACGTCACGGCTTAAGTTTGAATTTATAAACATGTCTACTGTATTTTCGTATTAGGTTGAAAAAATAAATAAATAACGTATAACCCAAGTATCAACGTAAATTATTTGTCTGACGTACGTGATTTTCCCTAAAGCTTTTTAATTTTACAGGAATGCTTACCTACTACATATTATTCTGACAAACTAAAATTTCTTGTGAGTAAAATAAGACGAATTTTTATTTTTAGAATAACGACATGTGCTAACTTATTTGTTGTTATGTTTTCTTCAGATAATTAAGCACATAGTACACAGTTATTAAGTATGCAGTAAAAAAAAGTGGAGCCATGCACAATTAGCCGAAGATACTTATTTTAGTCCCAAATTGATACCAAATTTTAATACACACATACAGACATATCTTCACGCCAAGCCCCTTACTGGGCAGACAGAGAGTACCGAGTGCCAGACCTCACGATCCTGACAAACCTGTTTAGCTTCCTTCACATTCATTACCCTTTTCATACAAACACGCCGGAGACTTTTGACACCACCCTCGGATAGTATTCGATTGATCTGATCGTGGAATGTCAGCCTTGGTCTCCCCAGGTAAATACATTCATCCACATTCTTCTTTTCACATGACCGAACCAGCGGAGCATGCCCTTTCGCATTTTAATACCAACACTTTCTTTCAATCCCACTCTTTCTCAGATCTCTCTGTTACGAATGCAGTCAGCGAGCGTTACACCACAGATTTTCCGTAGCACTCTCATTTCGACCGCATTTATCCTACTATCATGCTCTTTCTGACATACCCAACTCTCGCTTCCATACAATTCTGTTGGAATAAGCACAGATTGCAAGAGTAAGTTATACCTACGATAAGCAGAAGTAAGTAAGGGTATCTGGGCGAGTCTTCATAAAAATAATTAAGAAATGAAAAGAAATATCTGAACACGCTAGTAATACGATACGGCTTAAGTTTGAAGTTATAAACTAGAGGCCTACTGTATTTTCGTAGAAGGTTAAAGAAAAACTAAATAATCCACGTAACCCAAGTATCAACATAGTTTTAAAGTATTTGTCTGACGTACGTGATTTTCGTAAAAGCTTTTGATTTTGCAGGAATCCTTATTTAGGGAAGGTTTCATTGGACCACCTATTTTTTTCAAAAACCATGCGTGTCACAGCAATTTGAATGTGTTCATAAGCAACCACCACCACCACTACGGTGATGCGACTACTGGACCAGTCCAATCAAAGAAAATTTAATGAATTACCTATTTTCACTTAGTATAATTCTAAGAATGTTTTTGAATTTCGTTTACGTTTACTTGATACTCATAAAAAAAATTAAATATATGTATGGAAACTGCAGCAATATCGAAAATGCAATATCAAAACAAATAAATACCTAAAGATTTTCGTAAACGTATTTGATACTTACCTAACTTTTTGTTACAATTTGACTTTGTTTGTATATTTCAGAATGTCGGCAGCGAAAGAAAAAAAGAAATATTATTTTTGGAATGAAACTAGTATGAATCGTTAAGAAAAAACTATTGGAATAAACGAAGCGAGTCGAATCCATGGAGTTCCAAAAGCTACATCAAAAAGAAGATTGAACGGGAAAAACAAAAAAGCTGTCGAAGAAGTAGAATATGATTGTTACAAAAACTATTGAATAAAAAAATATTTCTTATTTTGTATTTCACTTAGTCACCTTCATTGGACCGTTTATACAAATATTTTTAAGTCCAATGATGGCAATTTAGTGGTCCATTCAAGGTAACGGTGGTCCAGAAAAAGCAACTCCTCGTTGAAGAGTTGTGTTAGTATATTTCTAAAACCTATCAACTTTCATTGCCAATAATTTATATACCATTAATTTACATAAGCAGCATCACATTCCAATAAATGGTTTTCATTTTTCGATGATATTTCATGAGAAATTACTTGATAAATTTACGTGGTCCAATCATAGCAACCTTCCCCTACATATTATTCTGACAAACTGAAATTACTTGTGAGTAAAATAAGATAACATTTTACATACATAATGTATTTACTTATTTCTTGTGATGTTGTCTTCAGATATATAAGTACATTGTACACAGTTATTTAGTATGCAGTAAAAAAAGGTAGGGCCATACACAATTAGCCGAAGGTACTTATTTTAGTCCCAAAATGTTACCAATTTTTAACATATTTTTATATACTAAATGTAATAAATAATAAATTCATTCAATCTTCCAGCTTACATAATATGGTTGATGAATATGGAAAATTGTATTAGTATGAATGCAGTAGTTAAAGGCTTTTAATTGTTTTTAAATACCAGAAAGATATTAAACTCAACAAATACCAAGAAAAATAAACATTCTGCAAATTAAAGAATCTTATTTTTAATAAACAAAAATGCATATTATTTTCTCTGAATAAAGTATAAAAATATAACCTAAAAAATGTGTTTTCCTCATTTTTTTAATGAAAAATAATGTTGTCCGGTGTTGGATATGTGCCCGGTTGGTGATAGGCTTACCACCTTTCAAGTTGTGGAACTTAATGTCTTCGGCTGGTTGTGGGTGCCCTGGTACCTCTGCCTACGTCTTCGGCGGTACGAGCGTTTTTACGCTCAATTTTTCTTTTTGCCTAAAAATGAAAGTGTTATAAGAGAATATTTAGTTCATTTTAATAACACATTTCTAGTCAAGACTACAAAGAAAATCTGAAATAACTTTTAAAGATAATGTAACATGGCAATGTTACAATGGCTGGTGGGCGTGATATCCCGAGCTCCCTTTGTAAGACAATATGCGATAAACATTTATGTACGAAAAGTTCAACATATTTAAGGTATTTGCCTGTCACACGCTCGGTATTCGTACAATCTTGTCTTTGATTCTGTGAGACTCCTCGTTTGGAGTAACTTATGTCAGGAACATTTCTGGTATGGAACATGAAATCGGATTATGTGTAATGGCTTTTCGTTGTGATTTGTGCAATACAATTTCACATATTTTACAACAAAACTGGAATGTATCCGTACTGAATAATATAATGTACGGGAAATCTTATTTCGATGTAGGTTTATGATCCGTTTCTTACACTTTATAAGACTCATATTGTAAATTGTTAACCAAATCACACTATCTAAAGGATTTAAAATTTGATCTATGTTCGCATTGGTATGTTATCCTTAAATACTGAAAAATCAATGATTTTTAGGTTAGGAAAGTCAATTACAGTACTACTATTTACATTATGCGCTTCGAATTTACATTTTATTCACTTTTTACACTTTATACTTTTATTTTTAAATTGGCTGACCTTATCTAAATTTAAGCTAAATGATTAATTATGTAATAACAACTCTTTATAGATATCTTTAAAATACGTTCGGATTTCCGACGCTTGACAATATAGCCGAAGCGCAGAATTTAAATAGTACTACTGTAGACTATTGGTAGAAGTTTGCACATACATTTTACTTCCTCAATTAATATTGTCTCTACAATAGTAGAGGAGCCCGCGATGCTAAATGTGTAGTAATTCTAGCGCTACCCATTTGACTTTGTCGATTAAATAGTGAAACGTATGAAATGTCATACGACGTTTTTCTTTTTAGCGGTGCATTGAGCGTCTAGATGCTAAAGAACAATTACTGTCACTTCATCGTAAGCGAGCTCATCAAATATTAATAGCGTACAAGCTTTAAGTGTATTCGATGGCAGAAATATGTCAATCAAATAGTTCGTCGTAATAGACAATGAACATAGATGACTTAATTTTTGAACATTGATCCTCCTCCCATACCACTTGTTCAAATCATCATAAAATTTAAACACGCACTTACTAGTATGCAAAAAACCTGTCGTACTTTAATCTGACATGTTCATAGCGAGTTTTTACATAATGGAAGTGTTTAACCATAGCACAGGGTATCTTCCATATCCTAATCTGTCGCTCTTGGGTAACTGCAAAAATCTTCTCTTGAACTCCCGTACTATAAAACATGTCTATTTTTACAGTGTAACATATCATTGGTTTATGGATTTAGGATGTGAAGGAAATCTAAATTACTTAACTCTAAGTAATCTGCTGATGGTTATCCTTTTTCACCAAGAGAAAAGCCTTTGTTTTTACCTTAAAAAATGATAAACACTATTGCTTATATTTAGTTGGCGTAATGGTATAAAATAAAATAATACCATAAAATAGAGATGCAATTCTCGATTTGTCGATATTTTTATCATTTACCACTTATGAATATTTTTTATTCATGAGTGAATGACGTGAAGATATCACTTATGAATATTTTTTTATTTAATTTATTTATCTGACAGCGTCGTGTTTTGTATTTCTGTCGCTTTTCTTCAAACTTCAGGTCTGATTCACATGATAATAATCTATCGCAAGTAATTTATATTACAAATAGATGGAGGGATTTCTTCTATGCAGATACTTTTTGTCACGGTATTACTCTGTTGTAGTTGTGAAATTGGAGCAAAACCTCAGCGCGAAAGTGAAAGTAGTTTACTCTGAATAAGTTTCTTTAATTCATTCTAATTGTCACCAGCTCCGACAGCCGTGATCGTCTAGTGGTTAGGACCCTACGTTGTGGCCGTAGTAACCCAGGTTCGAATCCTGGTCACGGCAGCCGAGCGCTGTCACGGCGGAGCCTTTTTTTACTTATTTAAACATTTATGGGAACAAACTTAGGTTCACAAATATTATCAACACAAAACTGACAGCTAAGTTTTGTCAATCATGTATTATTTTATTACTTACCGACATTGTCATTATGGCGGCAGGAATAGGTAAGGCGGTGGATCCCAACTCGGGCAAATAGAGCAGCTCTCTATCACCATTGATTTTGTCGGTAATGATACGTTTTATCAAGAGTCAAGATATTATACTTACATCACCGACCAACAGCGAGGCTCAGGTTCGATTCCCGAAGGGGGCAGGCATTTGTGTGATGAATATTTAGATGTCTGCATATCCGGATGTTTATTAAATTCGTACTGGAACCTTTTTAAGCGTTTCTATGTATCATAGTCGTTAATTAACACCCAAACACAAGCATGTAATTTGCTTACTTTGGGGTTATATTCAATTTGTGTTACTTGTCTAGGGATTATGACATTTCATTGAATATGAAGAAACTATTACATTTATCTACATTACATTACATCGACATCCAAATTAATAGTTTCACTAACGTTAAAACACTCAAGTTTTAACTTGTGTGTTTTAACGTTAGTAAAACGTTTACAAGTTAAAACTTGTTTTAACATTTACAAGTTAAAACTTGTGTGTAAGTGTTTGTCTAACATAAAATGAATAAAATTATCTCAACGCTTTCTAAAACAGTACCCTTTAGAAACAGTTTAAATCAATAAAATTACTCAATGGGGTAAAAGCCGCAGTCCTTCAAAGGTAACATGGATTATATTCCATAGATATCTAATGATTTTAACAATCAGGTTAAATAAACGGACCCAACCCTCTGTGCACGAATTACTAAAATATTACTCTCAAGGTGGATTCAATTTTCAAATGCAAATTTTCCATTTGAATCCGTAACGATCTCTGTAACTTTCATGTAACAGACGAGTTCATTAAATTTATTATTAATTTATAAATATTCTATAATCACGTTTATTTTATATTATTCCAGTATTAAAAAATCCGATCTGAGAAAACGACGGTACAAAGAATACACACTATAACTTCATTGGTTTTAAAGATTCACTTTTGTAAAATTGATAGAAGAAGGCGTTACTTTGCGGAAATCCATACTTTAATCCAAAAAAATCATTTAATTTGCAATTTCCTGCCAAAAAAAGTCTACGTGTTATGGCGTGACAAAATAGGCAAAATAGTGCTGTATGAATGAATTGGACTTACCGGAAGCCAAAACTCCCAAATATATCCGGCTTCACACAATACACACCATTAAATTGTGTTATTAGCACCAACAACACACTCATACACTACTAAAAAATTAACGTATGTTTCGCTTCATAATCGAAGCATCATCAGGAGAATTCGACTGCACTCCACGAAGTATACACTTTTTTGGCGGGAAATTGCAAATTAAATAATTTTATTTGGATTTATTCACGTTTGTGTTGTTCGCAATATTATTGTTAGATCAAAATTCCCCCATTTTTAGTTTATAGTAACTTTTTGAAAACCATTATTTTATTTACAGAAAATATTATACAATGGTAACAAGATATTTATTTATGTAAGTATACCAAGACGCTATGTCTATCCAAAAGTAAAATAATTTAATAATGAAAATCATTATTACATATCCGTGTTGTAGCCCGGTGAGGTTGTAAAAACCTCGCGATTAGCAACATATTAGCCTTTAAAAAAAAGACAACCGTGTTTTGTTGCTTTTTTTATGATATTGGAAGGCAAACAAGCAGGCGGCTTTTCTGATGGTAAGAAATTCACGCCGCCTAGAGACACCAAAGTGGTAATGGTGTGTTGCCAACCTGAGGCCGGGATGTTAGGCTTCGAGCAGAACTAAGTTTACCGGCTACCTTACCCTCCAAACCGGAACACGTCATGACGTTATGGCGGCAGAATAGGTAAGGCGGTGATACCAATCCGGGTGAGTCGCTGCGAAACTCTTAGTTTGAGATCGGTGAGCTCATCAGTCTGAAGTTACTGTGATGAAACAAACAGCGCTCGAGAATACAGATTTTTCAAACATAAAAAAAATAATGTCGTCAGTGTTTTCATAATGCAAAACGACGATACAAGTCCCACCAACTTATTTTTTCAGTAAACAGTGTCGCTAGTGGGACTTTTAATGTAACTGAGCCCTTATGGATAGCGGGGCGGAGCGAGTCGGGCCGGGCCGCATCGCATCGGCGCGGATTTTTGTTAATCAGTACCAAAGTAAAGCAACGAAATAGAGAGGCCACTCGACATTAAAATCGTCAAGTATGGAAAGTTGCGCCATCTAGTAGTTGTCATATGATTCTTCAAGTATGGAAAGTGGCGCCTCTAGTAGTTGTACAAAAATTTTGCGTTAAAATACCATAGTGCTCTTT
>NJDC01001086.1:21825-31982 GCA_002245475.1 Calephelis virginiensis
ACTGAGCCCTTATGGATAGCGGGGCGGAGCGTGTCGGGCCGGGCCGCATCGTATTGTAAAGACCACTAATGCGGACCGGGCCGCATCGCATCGGCGCGGAGTTTTGTTTATCAGTGCCAAAGTAAAGCAACGACATAGAGAGGCCACTCGACATTAAAATCGTCAAGTATGGAAAGTTGCGCCATCTAGTAGTTGTCATACGATTCTTCAACTATGGAAAGTGGCGCCTCTAGTAGTTGTACGAACATTTTGCGTTAAAATACCATAGTGCTCTTTTCTTAACAGTAATATCAGGATCTTTAATTACTGTGGGCCGCATAGGGGTATGCGCGCGGGGTGCCTCGCGGAAATCCACCGCGTAAAAATCCGCGCTGTTGATCCATACAAAATGTATGCAAGCAATCGGCGGATAATTGCGCTCCGATGCACTCCGTCCCAGCCCGTCCAACTGGGCGCTAACCTTTACCATGAGTTTACGGTTTGTCAAGTTTACTATACTCGCTACCGTATCTGTAAATTATTTGTATGAAAACTTTAAACAGCGCCCCTATCGGTAATTAAGAGAAACCCATTTTTAGACCACAGCCCTTACCATGAGTTTACGGCTTATCAAGTTTACTACACTCGCTACCGTCTCTGTAAATTATTTTTAGGGCAACTTTTAACGGAGCCTCTATTGGTAACTAAGAGAAACACATTTTTGGACCAAAAGTGTCATTAAACTCATGGTAAAGGCCCAGAAGTGTCATAGCTTTCGAAAAGTAACTAACCGAACCTAATCTATACCAACTTTACTTTTTACCAACATGGTATTTAAGAATTTAAGAAGACTGAGAATTTAAGAAATTTAGGCGTAGGAAATTCATCGCTCATTTTCACGATATCAACAATTTCGAATACTTAACAGATAAGTTGGTAGCACTCGTAAATATGTCCATTATTATACTTAAGGAGTGACTACTTACGCCTCTGTGGTCTAGTGGTCCCGCGTCAGACTTGACTTGTTGAGATCCCGGGGTCGATTCCTCGGTCGGATAGGATAATTTTACATTAAAAATAACGTTGCCCGGGATTGGATATGTGCCTGGTTGGCGATAGGTTTGCCACCTATCACATTGTAGGAATTAGAGTTTACGGCTAGTAGTCGGTGGTTGTGCCTCTACCTACTTTTTCGTGGATATGGGCTTGAAAATACTTTTTTATGAGGTATTATTATTTAAATCTATCGTGGCACTATGGTCGTTATAAAACAAAGCTACTTTTTGTTTATTCCCTAACGTGCCATCTAAGATGGCAAGTACTTCCAGAAAGGATTGACTACAAGCTAAGAATGTATTATTTTTAAAGTTCACACTTCTTACGAATTTAATAATTTCATAAGAGTGGCTTTGAAGTAGTCAGATGAGTCGAAAAAGACAATATTTAAATTCTAACAAGTTTGCTTTGGACAGGAGACAAGAGCAATCGAAAATTTGGCCATTAAAAAATGTTAATTGCATTTGTAACGATGAACTCATTCAATAGCCATAACGTCATGACGTGTTCCGGTTTGGAGGGTAAGGTAGCCGGTAAACTTACTTTTGCTCGAGGCCTAACATCCCGGCCTCAGGTTGGCAACGCACCATTACCACCTTTGGTGTCTCTAGGCGGCGTGAATTTCTTAACATCAGGAAATCCGTCTGCTTGTTTGCCTTCCAATATCATAAAAAAAAGTAAATGTGCTGGCTATGACGTAACTACCGGCGTAATTGGTAAAACAGGATTTAAATCCTGTTGAGGAAACTTCTCAACAGGATTTAAAACTTAGACAAACTTAAGTGGTTATGAACGTACGTCAGCAAGAGACGAAACGTTGCAGGTGAAAATCCTGGCTGAGGTGAATTGTTTTCTTTTTTTAAATTCGTGAAATAGTAGGAATTGCTTTCGCATGATTTTCCCAACAATAGCATAGCAATAACAATTTTGGTATATAATACCGCGTCAAAAAAACCAATCGTATGGTCTACGCTTCACGAGACTTGATGAATGTATGCCATTAAAAGCCATACGGATTGAAAGACAAAAAATGAACCTCCTTCCACAAAGACCCAATTACTCTTGAGGAATTCTATCCTCCCCTCAGATGAGTTGTTATTCAATTCTAAATCTAAATCCAATCCTGTAGGAATCAAATTACGTGGTATCCATCGTTTAACTTGGTAAATCTCTGCGGGCCTATTCCGTGAATAGAATTTGGCGGTTCATTTCTCTTCAGCCTTCAAGAGATCCCTTTCCCTTGGGATTCGTTTATAAGGGTTCCTGAGTATGCGGGATTAGCAACACAATAATAAAGGGATGTGACGTCATTACATTTAATACCTTTTTAAAAGCTCTTAACTCTTAGGTAAGGGATTGTAGAAAGACCTAAGTATTATTAAAGGCGACCAAATAAGTTAATGGACTTGCCGTTTTCAAAGGAAGTTACCAACAAAAATAGTAAGTCAAATCAATCAAACTTTGCAACGTCTAGTTATAGCTATAGCATTATATGCAAAAACACCAATGACATCTTAGTTTTTGGTAGGCGATATATATCAGGAAATTCTTATCTAATCGCCTATAATCGATCGCCTCTGCGGTCTAACGGTCCAGATGTCGGACTTGACTTTATAAGGTCCCGGGTTCGAATCCCGGGTCGGGCAACAAAAAGAAAATGGGATTTTTCCAATTTTTTAATAAAAAAAAATGTTGCTCGGGATTGGATATGTGTCAGGTTGGCAATAGGCTTGCCACCTATCACATTGTGGGACTTAGTGTCTTTGGCTAGTCGTGGTGCCCTGGTTGTGCTTCTGTCTACCTGTTCAGGGATATGGGCGTGAAGATACTTTAATTTACTTTACTTTACTTCTTATCTAAAATATATCTATCACCTCTGTGGTCTAGCGGCCCGGCACGGCGTCGGACTTAACTTCTTAAGGATATGGTAGCTGGTAGATTTGAAGAATAGTAGTAAAACCCCGGCCACAGGCCAGCCATGCAGTTGTTCACTGTCTAACCATAAAAAAACAAATGTTGTAACTTACTTACCTATATTACTTGTCGGAGACTAAGCTCTAATAATGTTGAGTTGGGCATGAAACGTGTTTTGCAAATGGCTCGCTTGGGAATAAGGCTTTGTTCTTGCACAATGCCTGAATCAGTCTGAATGGGAAAGCTTTAAAGCTTGCTTCTCACAAAATTATATTTTTTGTTTGTTATGTGACATATTCTGTTATATGCACATAATATTTATATTAACGTAAGCTAGTAGTGGATATTGAGGACTAGCCGACCCGGCGAAGTCCGTGCGCTCGGCACTTGAAACTCTTTGCCAACTTGTACACCTGTACGTTCAAATGTTCTCTATATTCCGGACTTCTAGTTATTTAGTCACTTTATATTTGGTGTAGTTATGTCTGAAATTTTTAAACTACAAAACTTATGTCGCAAAAAAAGCAGAATAGAATATAGAATTAATAGTAAAGTACATGCTACAAAACACAAAAAGAAAAAATGAAACAGGATAATGAAATATATCCCAATAATCCCGAGGTCCGTGTGTGCTCGGCGCTTGATACTCTTTGCCAACTTATACACCTGTACGTTCAAATGTTCTCTATATTTCCGACTTCTAGTCGAGACGAGTATAGAGTGACCAAATAGGTCACTCTATACTTGGTGTTGTTATATCTATTATTTCTAAACTACAAAACTTATGCCTAAAAAACCGAACATTCTGTAAAGTACACACACGCTACAAAACAAAAAAAGGAAAAATAAAACAGGAAAATGCGTTAATGAAATATAGCCCAATTTGCATTTACCCCTCTCCCACGGGGACCGCTTTAGTGAGAGGGACAAAAGTATCCTAAAACCTTTCTTAGAATGTAGAGTACCTACCAGTCTAATTTCATTACGATTGGTTTTGTTGATTATTTACTTTAAAATCTTCAATGTACAGGATTTACTCTTCTACAGGTTTATTACGAGTATAGATAATTTCCGAAAAAAAATCAAATAACTGGGGCGGTTCTAAAATTACAGTTTTTAATTTTTCGTTTGGCTGTCAATTTATTCGCGTATCTCTGAAACACTTCTTGACAAATTATAACTGTTTTTTTTTTCTATTTAATAATACATATGCTTTCTTAGAAATTAAACATATAGTGATGCCAGGCGGAAAATCCCGAAGCACAGGTTAGTAATGTGTAGAAGACACATTAGCAACCCCATGTTGGTCCGGGCTCCGGGTAAAAGGCGAGCATAGGCTTACCGTCACTAACACCGTGACGTCTGACTGATTCGCAGCGACTCACCCGAATTGGTACCACCGCCTTACCTATCCTGCTGCCATAACGGCATGACGTGTTCCGGTTCGGAGGGTAAGGTAGCCGGTAAATTTACTTTTGCTTAAGGTCTAACATCCCAGTCTCTGGTTGGCAACGAACCACCTTTGGTGTCTCTAGGCGGCGTGAATTTCTTTCCATCAGGAAATCCGTCTGCTTGTTTGCCTTCCATTACCATAAAAAAAGTTCTACAACTATCATGTGTTCTAAACGTGACTAACCTATACTACCTATCATATGGGTCATTACCATCTTGACCACTGCTAGCTGTTGCTGCGGCGGTAGAGTGCTACAGAACAATTTTCCCGAGAAACCTCCATCGCCTCTCCTATTCTTACTATTTCATATTAAAGTCAAAGGACATGGTAGCCGCTAGATTAACACACTAGTTCTTAAACAGCGCCCCGCGACGCACCTATAACATCTATGATATCGACATTTCGGCTTGTAGTCTTTTACCGTTACGAAAGTGGCTTGCTTATTCGCTGTCTCGTCCCATAAAAATAAAGAAATATATCTAAATAGATATATTTTAGTTAACCTATATTAACAACTTCATCTACAAAACATGGATTGCTTTTTGTTTTGGTAAGACATTATTTTTACACATATAATATTCTTGTGACAAACTATATATTCTGAAATCCTGACAAACTATCAGAAGATATTGTCAACTGATAACTTTTTAGTGACCTCAACTTAAGCCAATTGAAGATAATTATTTAAGCGTAGTGATACGAGTATTGCAATAAACCGACCGATAATAAATAATAAATTATCTACATGCACATAAATTAAACATCTTCACGGGTTTCCTTGGGTTTCCATCATCAGATCCATTCGTGGCAATGGGATCATCTCAATAGTGTGCCCTTTCAAGTAAAAAAAATCGGGTCAGAAATGAAAGGGGAATCGAATCATATAAAAAAAATATAGGAGTCAAACGCTTAAGTAGTCTGGACTATTCCTGTTGAAAAATGTGAAGACTATAAATAAAATTCAGATATTAAGACAGTTTCCGTCCACTTCAGATACGTTATGGTTGAACCTGCAATCCTCAAGACAGTGAGCGTCGATTTTCACCCAAAATATGGCCGTCAAAACCATTGAAGCCGAAATATATCATCATGATGATAGAAACTAAAATATTGCGAATAATAATAAAAAAATATGACAAACTAGCTTTTACCCTCGTAAAAAGTTTCATATTGGTTGGTTTAATAGTTTTCGCGTGAAAGTGCAACAAACAGACTTACATTCGCATTTCTAACAGTTAAGATATAATACGAGTATTAGTAGGAAGTTGTAGCTATACGGCCAATATTAATAATCAATCCTAATCCAAAACGTGCTGTCTAAGATTGATATTTTGATCCATTTTTATGTTATCGCTTGCCAATAACATATCTGTGGACAGGATAAATATGGCAATTAGGTATGGGATAGGCCACCGGATACGCAGCTATCTAGATTGCTTGAAATCCATAAGATTGAGATACATTATTAACATTGGCCGTTAGCCGGCATCAAGATGAGAGCTTTAATTTTAGTTGTAAGTTGTCTATCGCTTGTACTGTACAATTTTTTGCTTGTTTGTTACATTATTATTCGGTTAATAACATTAGATTTTGATGATTTACATTTTTGGGAATGTAGATCATGACTAGGATCAGGATACATTATGTAGGACCATCTCGGAACTATTAGCAAAAACATTAAATTTTTATAAGGTCGATTTTTTGAATTTTTACTGTGTTTTTATTGGTCTATAAAAGCCAACCAAATCGCCTAGTGGTAATCTAGTAATTTAGGTTACAAAACTGGTTCCGTCAGTCATTATTAGGTGATGAGCAGAAACTTGCCCCAGCTTGGTAATCCTGATTTTTTACTTGTATCTTCACGCCCATATCCCCGAATAGGTAGGCAGAGGACACTAAGTCCCACAATGTGATGGGTGGCAAACCTATCGCCAACCGGGCACATATCCAATCCCGAGCAACATGTTTGTATTAGAAAATTGGAAAACTTAAATTTTCTTTTTGTTGCCCGACCCTGGATTCGAACCCGGGACCGCATGCAGTCAAGTCCAACACCTGAACCGCTAGACCACAGAGACGATTTTTTAGCTTTATTTATTCTACTAAAAGATAAATACTACTAAATAAACATTCATAAAACACACCCTTAAAAGTAAATAAGACTTGTTAAATAATGAGAGCTCTTACAAATTTCCTCCACATATTCAGACACATTCAGCCTCCAGCGGGTGTCGTTAAGGTGAATACGTACCTGTAGTCCTCAATACAGTGGCCGTAAATTTACATTCCAAATGCGGCTATTATAGCCCTACAAACGACTCATCTTGAAAGGATCTTATTCCGTAGGGTCTTGTGATTTGAATTTACAAGGGCATGTCGGTATCAGCGTGTTGGGGAACTAAGAGCCGTTTTAAAGCCAATTTGTTAATTATTTCATTTACTTTCCCCGCGAACTTCAATCCACCCATACTGTTTGTATGGGTTAAACTTAAATGGTTTTTTCCTAGTTTCCTCGAGTTTTTCGTTTTTTCTTATTTTTTAACCTTCCTGGGAGTTCCACAAATAAAACAAAAAAGACCAAGCGCAATTTGTGCCGAATACTTTCAGATTTAGCGGCGGTATTGGCAACCGGCCATGCCGGATCATCCAACGTACCGAATCCTCCTAAAACTTGATCCGGTACCACCGAACGCAACGAAAGCACCCCGTTCCACTGTCTTTAATTGCTGCATGGAAGTACCCAGCTGATACATGTTGTGAACGCCTTAACCATTTCCTCATCATACTCCGGATTTGCACGTACGTATTCTTCAAGTGCTCGCCGTCTGTAATCCAAAATCCTTCCGAGCATGAGGCCATGTAAGAACTTCGGCATCAGATGGCTCCTTATTAACTCCAACCGCTGCTGGGGTTTTAGCAGGCCCTTCGTGATATTGGACAGCGCTTTTGCGATACTGCACTGTAACGTTGAACATCCAGTGAGCTTGAAATCCATCCTAAGATAACGCCACTCTTCCACACAAGACCCCTCCCACACCTTGTAGTGGAAGTGGTGCTTCTTGCGATGACCATTAGGAAAACGATAACATGGAGCTTTTCATCAGATTCAACTTGAGACCCATTATCTCATCAAACTTAGCTAACAGTTAATGCTGCTAAGTCGTCTGCATAGGCCAGAGCCGAGACACAGTAACCTTCCAGCAGCCTGAGTTAGGCAGAGATGCAAGTACAACGTCCATGACCAAGTTTTGGCAACAATAGATCTCCTTGATGCACGCCTCGTCCACCAGCGCCACATCACGGCCACGGCAACAGGACTGCTCCTGACTATTTCTACGGCATACACTGTGGATGCCGGATTATAAAGGCCGGAGACATATTTGCAGAACAGCTTAGGGAGTCCTCTCGCCCTAAGGACCTCTAACAGCACCTTGTGGAAGCGTGTGGTAAAGGCCTTGACCTTTAATTACATACATTTACTTAATTATATGTATTTATATGTATTTTCTCCAAGGCCTTCGACACACGGTTCCACAAGGTGTTACATACAATTCTTCTAAGTCCGTATTTCACATATATTAATAATTTAAAAAATAAATAAATAAAAATAATTTTTATTTACATGTAAATTATAAATATAAATTTCGTGATAGTTGATTTTGAGTTATGCCTACATATTGATGTTATTTATTAATTTACTTAGACAACAAAATGTTAAATAGAAATTGAAGTTGGGTTTGTACAGTTGTAGTGCGTTTAAACTATTAGTTACTTTTACTGCTCCACTTTAGATATATCGTAGACTCTGTAGAGAGTTTGGTGTGATCTAAAATAAAATAAAGCAAGTATATATATAAACGTCGAGTTGAAAATCTTCTGAATTTTTCATCGGTTAAGGAGTGTAAGGCAGAATAATTGTTCTTTGTTCTCAATTCACCTGGAGCATGTCTGCAAATCAATGGCTGTACGGCCTTTGTAGCGAACTTACTCGACTATGTTAATTGAAAATATATGTTCATGTTGAAATATCGGGCGCAAAATGTTCGAGAGTTTTCATAAAGAATGGGAGACAACTATTCAACTATTGTTGTTTTATTGGATATAATTTATTTGTTTTCTTTTTATGTTTTATTTAAGTTCCAGTAGCCTTATTGATAAAACATCAAATCAAATCAAATCAAATGTATGAATGATAATATAATGTATAATGTATAAATCTACGCCCATTTTGATAAGATTTTTATTATTCGAAAAAAGCCGCAGACAAAGGACAGTTAAGGGGCCATGTATGCTAAAATACGTCAGCAATATACTGTTTTTTTCATACAAAGCAATTATGGATCTTGGCTACAAAAATACACAAGATTAACATTAATATGCTTTATAAGACTAGTGTTTCCAAATCACGATTCATTTCACTTTGCTCGATAGAAAAAAATCAAAAAGTTAACCCTTTTTTGAAAGCAAAACCCAACTGTCTACTTCAACTATGAAAATATCGACACCAGATTTAACATTAACATAGTTAAGTATTATACCTAAAAGATAACTGTTTCAGTTTTTATATTTTTTTTCAAATTACTTTTATAGTGTCAAATATAGTGATTTGACGCTTAAGACATTTACCTACTTTAGAGCGTAATATTTCATAGTAATCATGAAAAGGGGGAGTGCGCTGATTGGCTCTTCTGGCTGACGTAAGTATGGGGCCTTAAGCATTACACTAAGTGCCTTATTATTGTCGCCAATGTAAATAACACAAACATAAACACAACGTATCTACAACAGGAAACAGTTACTTTAATGAAGAAATTCTAATTATTCATAACAGAAAATGGTTGTTGAGTAATAGCCTCTCCAAGCACTCACTTTTCAACTCTTTGGACTTTTTAATCTCGATTACAAAAGGCAATTTATTTTTATCCCGAAATGCGTCATTGAGGAAATATATTTTAAGTATTCCAAATTCAAATATTTTTTTTGTAATTTTTGTTTTTAAATCAAGTAACGATTTCATTTTAGTCTGAATATATCTTGAATTAAGTTATATTAAACCATGAACAATAACTATTAGTATTTCGCTTGCAAATACTTGTAGTACTATTTAAATTATGCGCTTCGGCTATATTCGTCAAGCTTCTGAAATCCGAATGTATTTTAAAGCTATATCTATATGGAGTTGTTATAACACGTAATTAATTATTTCGATTAAATTTAGATTAGGTCAGTTAATTTAAAAATAAAAGTATAAAGTGTAAAAAGAGTGAAAAGTGTAAAGTCGAAGCGCATAATTTAAATAGAAGAACTATTATTGTATAACTTTTTTCCTCTGACTTATTCAATCAGTTTCTACCGAAATTTTTTTTCGAGACGCAAGACCAAAACCTTCATTACAAATATTTTAATAGTCTTTTTAAATAGTTGTTTAAGTTTAATTTTGATATTTGTAACTTATTTATCTATTTGTACTAGTGGTCGCCCATTGGTCGAAATTCGACCGTAACAAATTTTAATATCTTATTGATAAGAACGCCATCTTCATTTTTCAAGACCAACTACTTTGTTTCCAAACTTTTTATTGCGCTATCTGTGATATTTTATCGTTATCATCAATGTATTTGTTTTTGTGTGTCAAATGCATGTTAATGTGGGTAATGTTTTATTTATTGATTTAATGTACTTTATAAGCATTATTACTGAAAATTATTAGCGTTCTGCACTTCTCCTACACATAAACTATAAGTGTGCCAAATTT
>NJDC01001086.1:43218-56041 GCA_002245475.1 Calephelis virginiensis
ATATATTTGTTTATGTGTGTCAAATACATGGTAGTGTGGGTAATGTTTTATTTATTGATTTAATGTACTTTATAAGCAATGTTATTGAAAAATATTAGCGTTCTGCACTTCTTCTTCACATAAACTATAAGTGTGCCAAATATTATGCTCCTGCGTCCGCGCAATTTTCGTAAAAAGGAGTCCAAAGTTTTAGCATCACGTATTAATATATAGATTTTTTGATGATTTACGTGATCGATAGCCTTGTTCATGTCAAAAAAGACCGCTGAAACACTTTTCTTATCAATATAATTTACGACGTTTTGAACAAGTTTATATGCCGCTAAAACAGTCGTTTTATTTTTTACATAGATACATATCTTCACACCAAGTCCCTTACGGGAAATTATTTTTTCGAAAACCATATTGGCTTGTTGTTAATATAACTATTTACTCTATTACAAACGAGTTTTTCAAAAACTAGCAAGTTCTAAGATCAATGTTATAGGTCCGTAATTACAACATAAACTATAAGTGTGCCAAATTTTATGCTCATATAATATAATTACTTAACCAGTAGACGTTTTATCTGGTTGTCGAAAAATTGGCTTTCTGTAAAATATAATTTTGTGATAAGTATAGAATACGAAGAATAGAAAGTACAGAATATACAAAATATACAGATACCAAAGTATTGGATGAGATAAAAAAATTGCGTATTATTCAGAATGTTTTTCTCAAAAGGGTTGAACGTCGATGCTAACGAGGTCTTTTTCGGGACATCTCATACATTTCGAAAGGTCGCTAATATTTTATGCCCTTATTTATAATATTTGTGTGTTAGATCTGTTTCTGTTTGTAAATTGGGTTTTTTATCGTTGCCCATTCCGTTTGATTTTCGTATGAAATGTTTTTATTTTAGCATATTTGAAGCATCGTTTGTCGCTCCGTATTTCTTTTTTCCAAGGAATATATTATAGGGCCAAACATAAGGTTTTATGATAGAAGGAACATACAACGCTTATATTGTAATGGCCCCATCGCCTACTGTTGATTTAGTCAGTTGCATAACTAGGTTATTCCCCTATACCAGTCAATTGTTAGTAAGTGGTCCTGTACAGCTTGCTTTGCTTAATTTGCCATCTCAGCTTTTTTTATCACCATAGCGCCAGGGCTAGCCACTATCGTGTTCCGTTCTGGAGGGTAGAGCTATACATTATTAACATCTATGGTGTCTAAATACGAAGGTTATCTCTATTATTTAATGTAGATTGGGTAAAACTTGATCAAAATAAAATCTTTTTAAATTTGTAGACATAAATATATCTTCTTAGGCCTATGTCCAGCAGTGGATGTCCTCCGGCTGATGATGATTATGATGATGATATTCTTTGATAACTTCATCTAAAAAATTGCATCAAAATCCTTTGCGTAGTTTTAAGGATTTCACCATACAAATTATATTATACTATGTAGTGATTACCTCAAAGCAATGCCTGATGTCAGAATAGTGTTGAAGATATTGTGTCAACTTTACAACTTTTTATTTTTTTTATGGCATTAGAAAGCGAATAACACACAGGTACCCTTATAGTAAGAACAACCGCGGCCTGTAAGCACCATAAACGTTAAAAGTGAGTCGCTGTCTTGTGGCGTGGGTGTAATTCCTATTGCGCAAATCTAGCTGTCCAGTCCCTAACCTCAGGACCGGAAGATCATCATGGTAGTAGAAATAGGTAAGTTGATAGATTCCTACCCGTTTACGTTGCTGGACAGTAGTCTACCTACTTGTTTACTTTTTAAGATATTGGAAGGCAAACAAACAGACGGATTTCCTGATGGTAAGAAATTCTCGCCTTCTAGAAACACTGGAAGTAAACAATTACCTGGGAGGCAGATGGTCTATTCTACACAAATCAGATCAAACCGAGAAAAACGTAGCGGGTTGCCGGACTGGAATACGTGACCAAAATTCGCACCCATAAGATACCGATATCGCACCAGTGAAAACTATGGTGTTTTCTTTGTAATTTTTGCAGATGGCACTTGATAAAAATTGAATTGCACACACTTTGTTTTGTAACAATTGTACTTTTATACATTTATTTATTAAGTAACAATTGTACTTGTATACATTTATTTAAAGACACTTTCAGCAAGTGGTAGAGTTTCGCAGCGACTCACCAGGATTGGTACCACCGGCTTACCTATTCCTGCCACCATAACGTCATGATGTGTTCCGGTTCGGAGGATAAAGTAGCCGGTAAACTTACTTTTGCTCGAGGCCTAACATCCCGGCCTGAGGTTCGCAACGCACCATTACCACCTGTGGTGTCTCTAGGCGGCGATAATTTCTTACCATCAGGAAATCCGTCTGCTTGTTTGCCTTCCAATATCATAAAAAAAAGCAAGTGAAATTTTCCCATGTTGGTCCGGGCTGTTTTGCAGTATATACCATCTGCCTTCCTGCCAGCCAGCTCGTAAAAGGCGAGCGTAGGCTTACCGTCTCTAACACCGTAACATCCGTTGTAACATTTCTGCCGTCATGACGTCAGCACTTGCCGTTAACTTGTTCCAGTTCCGAGGATAAGGTAGCCGGTACACTTACTTTTTTTCGCAGGGAGTTTGTTTTGCCGTTGCTTCTCCTGTATAGCTAGGTTTGGAAACGGTGGTAGTTTACGGTAGAAAGGGTTAAATTTATTTACATTTTAATATATATTATCGCCTCTTTGGTCTAGCGGTTCAGGTGTTGGACTTAACTGCAAGAGGTCTCGGATTCGAATCCCGGGTCGGGCAACAAAAATAAAATTTAAGTTTTTCAATATTCTAACAAAAAAAATGTTCCTCGGGATTGGTTATGTGGCCGTTTGGCGATAGACTTGCTACCTATCACATTGTGGGCTAGTCGTGGGTGCCCTGTTTGGGCCTCTGCCTACTTCTTTGGGGATATAGGCATGAAGATACTATTATTACTACTACTATTAATATATAAAACAAAATGTTTTGTATGAACATTAAAAGATTACATACATAATTAAATAATTACTTTTTATAAATATTAAAATATTTCACACCACAATGTAGTAGAATATGTTGGAATGCTTAAAAAAGTCTGCATTAACTTTAACACGCATATTCCGCAAGTTAAAATATTTTCTTTCTTTCTATCTTTCTTACTTTTGCTCGAGGCCTAAGAGAGTGGTGTCTCCAGGCGTAGAGATTTTCTATTCATCAGGAAATCTGACGGCTTCTTTCCCTTCCAATTTCCTAAAAAAACATGCGGATAATAAATACTAACCAAATTAAAAAAATGTCTGATGTGTTTTACAATGTAACATAATTTGTCATGCAAGAATGGTTCCAAATTTTAATTAAGCCATCAACCCAAATAGGTCCCCGTCCTGAGGTTCGGACTCTTTTCATTAGTACGGAAGGTCATTCTCTGTCACACTGGCGTCTGCCTTAATAAAGACTAATTTGTTTACAAAGGATATTAATGAAAAACCAAAACCCTACCGCTTAATTTTTTATGATAATGGAAGGCCAATAAGCAGACAGATTTCCTGGTGATAAGAAATTCACGCCATCTAAAAACACCAAAGGTAGTAATAGTGCGTTGCCAACCTGAGGCCAGGATGTTAGACCCCGAGCAAAAGTAAATCTACCGGCTACCTTACCCTCCAAACCGGAACACGTCATGACGTTATGGCGGCAGGAATAGGTAAGGCCGTGGTACCAATCCGGGCGAGTCTTTGCGAAACTCTACCACCTAGAAAATGTTTGATGTAATTAATGTAACAGCTGCACCTCACAGTCAACGTGCTTTTTAAAATGTAGCTTATTAAAGAACGCTGAGGTTATGACATATTATATTGCGAGTTTTATGGCCTTTTAATTTTTTTATGGTCTGAATAAAACCCGTTTGCCGCGCTCATGATAATTTGTGAGAGCTCTTTTAACAAGATTATATTTTTGTATATGCATTTTTATGTACCTAAACGTTGTTCACATATTACTCCGAACTTTTATTTTTTATCTTTATTACGTTCATTATTTTATATTTCAGTAAAAAAGTTGTAAATTTTATCACAATTTTCAATTTCATCACTATACATTTTGCTTTATTTTTTTTTGTATGTTATTGGAAGACAAACAAGCAGACGGATTTCCTGATGTAAGAAATTCACCAAAGGTGGTTATGGTGCGTTGCCAACATTAGGCTGGGATTTAAGACCTAGAGCTAAGTAAATTTAGCACCTACCGTATCCTCCAAACTGAAACAGGTCACCGGCAAGCACTGAGGTCACGTATAATAGGTAAGGCGGTGATACCAATCCGGGCGAATCGTAGCGGGACTCTCCCATATAGTCTCAGATGTCACGGTGCTACTGATGGTAACCTTATGCTCGCCTTTTATGAGCTGTCTGGCAGAAAGGCAGATGTCCTATTCTGCAAAGGAGCCCGAACAAACACAGGACAACATTGAATTTAACTAGCTATGCTCGCGACATCATTTGAACTGTTCAAACATGAATGATTACAATAAATTAGATAACACCCAAAAGAAATAAACTACTTACCACAATATAAAAATATTGTTTTAAACACCGTTAAGTTAATAATAATTACAATGTAAACTAGATTAAAAATATAAATTACAATCTTACTTTAAATTATATAAAAGGTACAACAAATCACATTACAAATTGTAGTGGGAGATTGAAACCTCTATCCTCAAGCATGTTCATCTTCCAAATACTCTGAGACCGTATAATAGCCATTTTGACATAATTTTGCCTTTATACATTTTTTTACACTTATTTAAAGGTTGATCTCTAATACCAGTGGGCAGCTTATTATCGTGAACATCACATTTTTTTGTAAAAATACATAGATTTTATTTAACATACATTAAATTCTCATAAATGTATTGAGAACAGAAAGTTACATTTTTTTTTTATTTTTCTCGGAGGGAATCCCTTACTTTTAGATTATAAATAGCTCTAATAGCTCTTTTCTGTAATACAAATATGGTATTTATGTCTGCAGAATTTTCCCAAAGAAGTATCCCATAAGACATTAGACTATGAAAATAGCTAAAATATACTGTTCAGGCCGTCTCAACATCTGTTAATATTCTTATTTTTTTACTGCAAATGCTGCTGAACTAAGCCTATTAGCCAGTTTCTCATTATGAGGGCTCCATTGTAATTTATTATCAATTGTGATGCCTAAAAAGACAGTGGATTCAACCAAATCCAGTTTAGATCAATTTAGTTGTACATTGGAATTTACTAGCCTAACATTGGGCATTGAAAATCTAATACATTTTTTCTTATTACCATTTCAAAGAAGATTGTTAACTGTGAACCAATGTACAACTTTGGATATCGCATTGTTCACTTCCTCATACTTAGCTAATTACCTTTTCACTTTGAATATAAGTGAAGTGTAATCCGCGAACAAAACAATATCGTGGATATCCCTTATGTAATAAGGTAAGTCATTTATATACAAGAAACAGAAATGGACCAAGAATACAGCCCTGCGATACGCCAATCGTAACCGCAGAACCCGAAGAAGTTTTACTATTTATTTAAACCCTCTGAATTCTATTGTTCAAGTATGAGATCATGACATTAAGAGCTTTGTTCTTAATTCCGTAATCAAAGTATCATGATGAACACAGTCGAAAGCCTTAGAGAGATCACAGAATTCACCTAATGTATCATGCGAGTTCTCCCAGGCTTCAAATACGCTTTTTAATAATTCCACCCATGCATCAACGGTTGAGTAACCTTTGGTAAATCCAAACTGTTTGTTATATAACAATTTGCTTACGTTAAAATAATTTAACATCTCATTAAGTATTAAGTTTTCAAATATTTTACTAGGTGTAGGCAAATCTGAAATAGGACGAAAATTTGTTAGGTCAGAAGTGTTACCCGATTTAAACAAAGGCACTACCTTGCTTTGTTTCATTAGATCAGGAAATACGCCATTCGATATGCAGCAGTTGAATATAATGGCCAAATGTGGTGCAATATCATAAATTATTGACGCAATCGTTTTAACAGAAAGCCCCCACAAGTCTGACGTTTTCTTAGTTTATAGTGATTTAAAAGCTCTAATTACGTGTTTCGTATCGACATAGGTAAATTCGAAAGCTTTGATACATTCAGTTATAGATTGCTTCAATATTGATTCGGAAATAATAGAAGATGAGCAAAGAGCTTTAGTTGTTTCAATTGGAATTTGTGTGAAGAAATTTCAAACTCTTTTGCTTTTTTCATATCCTCTTTAACACTACATCCATCTATATTCAATTCAAATCCGTCATTAATAATTTGACATTTACCGGTTTCCGTATTTATAATATTCCACATGGACTTAATTTTGTTAACGGATCTTTTAAAAATGTTTTTCAAATACATAAACTTAGTAGCGGAACATACTCTTTTAAACAATTTTGAATATACTTTATCATATTTTTTAAATTCAATGCTATGGTTATATGATTTTTCATAATATAAATCAAATAACCGTTTTCTATTTATTAATATACCGGTTGTTACCCACGTGCTGAAACACGCCCGTTGTTCTATACATTTTTCTCTATGTATGAATAATTTTGTTATGCTTGGTGTCAATTAATTTAAATAACGAATTAAATAATTTATTTGGATCAACGTTTTAAGGTAGTTTTTCTAATACATTATCCCGAAAGTGTTCTAATCGACTAGAATTTATTGGATTATAAGTAATATATTTCTTTTGAGACTTCTAAAAATGTTATCTAAGCAAGTAGCACTAGTCGTTAATCTAGTGGGTTCCAAGAATAAATTTTGTAAATTATATGATTCAAACATATTGAGAAATCTACAAGACAGGGAAGATTTTTCCAATATATTAATATTAAAGTCTCCACAAATATTAATATTCTATTTTTGAATTTGAAACCTTAAGTAATACCTCTTCCATTATTTTTTCAAAATCTTCGTATAAACCACAAAAGGGCCTGTATACACTTACAACCAGCTGCTCATACTCAATACATGCAATCTCAATAACTCGTTCAATAGAAAAATTCACTATGTCCTTACGTTCCCTAAATTTAATATTATTCTTAACAATTATAAGAGAACAACCATGGGTGATATTTTTCCTACTGAATGAGCTACCTATCTGGTGATTCAAGAAGCTGAACATGTATTGATAATCATTTAACCAATGTTCAGTAAGACATAACACATCAATATTATTATAGTTTATATTATATAACTCCAACTCTAATTCTTTACCCAAAAAACCTCGTATGTTTTGGTGTACTAAGTTCAGTTGAGAAGATTTACTAATTACTTTTAAATTATCGGGGATAGCATCCAACGTTTCAATTAAAATACTACTAGACTGCTCAATAGAAGCACTTGAGTTAGCCAACAAATTGACTGAGTTAAACATAAAATAATATAGCATATTTGCTATTTGTCTCTTATAATACTTTCCAAGATAATAGTTATCTTCGGTCTGTGAGTACTTAATTTTAATGAAAACATTTGAGTCAACAAACTGGATATTTTTATTGTAAGAACACATAGTTTGCAGTTTAATATTACATTTATAATTGATGTCATTCTCAGCATGCAAAAAGGCCTTATTATAGGGGAAAGCAAATAAATATTTTTTTAAACATTTAGGTCAGATACTCTTTCAAAAAAGTTTTTAATAATGTAAGGATTTGTTCTTCCCCTTCTACCAGTACAAATAATAAGAATAGTATTTGGGCCATATGTTTTTGAGAGAAGACTGTTTAATATGACTGTGTAATATGAAGCACCATGCATACAATGATTTAATAAATTTGTTCCCAACTTCTTATAAAGAATAGAACAAATGTTCTTGCCCAGTTCATCACTATACATTATAATATTTTTATTACTATTTTTATTTTTAATTAAGAGACTGTAGCAATCTTCGTTTATTAAATTTAATTGCAAACAAACTTCTTTGGATAGCACAGGTTGATTCAAACTTAAAGAGGACTTTGAAAATTCAGTTACTTGATTCTTTAACAAGGAATTATACCTGTCCTCGTTATATTTACATAAATTAAGTAAACTGTCCATTGCCAAAATACGTTCTTTAATTTTTCTTTCAGCTATCTGATACGTAGATGAAATATTATCTAAAGAATTTGTTAAATAAATAATTTCCTGCTCTAATACTTGTATGTCAGCCTCATATTTATCTAATTTATTTTGAGATTCTAAGCAATGACTATTAAACTGCCTTATCAATGATTTTTGGTTTTACATATCTTTAATTTTTTAAATTAAGTTTATTCTGTTTGGAACACTTTTGCATATTGCGAATAGTCTTATTTTTATATATTTTTTTTACCTTATTTTGTTATTTAGTTTAGTTCTATGCAATTAAAGTTCACATTATAATAGTCACTTGCCATTTCACTTTGGTTATAACTACACCCTGCAGACTCAGACAGTTCCTCAAATTCACCATACAACGACTTCCGGTGGGATTGTGTTTCTTCTCTTTGCGACTGATGCATGAGGCTTAATTCAGACGTTGCCTCACCGAGCTGTTCTTCAAGTAGCTTTATTCGGTCAAGTGCTACTTCATGATGTATCTGACAATTTTGAAGGCTGTCTGTAACTTGATGTAGGTGATCACGCTCCGTCTTCTTGGTGAGAACCCGTTTAATCCTTGCTCACCTCTTATCAGTCTTCTGGCAGGAAGGCAGATGGTCTATTCTATACAGGAGAACCAGACAAATACTGGGAAATGTAGATAATGTAATATAAAAGCCAAAAATTTGCAAAAAAAGATAAGATCTGTGGATAAGATTACACTTTAAAATTTTTGCTTATCTTTATTTCAGATAATTAATATTAAACGTTTCATTAAAACCAGTTAGGGTAATTACATGAAAGTGCAAAAGCTTTATTATTGTAGTTGGTTTCGTTTTATATTGCCACTTTTCTAGGCAGAAGTGCTGCCACTATGTAGAATAGGTGGATAATAAAATAAATAAACATAATGTAGACATATAATTTAGCTCGTTATTATAAGATAATTAATATACATTAATAATTTAACACACATTAATTTACATTATTTATACGTTAATTCTGTTTTTACCTACAGTGGTGGATATATGATATATAAATAAAAAAATATTCCTGGGCACGAGCACACATTGAATCTAACCCCAAAGTCAGCAAACTATATACCTAGTCACCGATTCTAATAGAAATACTTAAATAAATACCAGAATAAATTTTATTAAACACCCAGACCTGAAATTTCAGACATCTAAACGTTAATCACATAAATGCCTGCTCAAGACGGGATTTGAACCCGAGCCTCGCGGTTGCTCGGTAGAGCCGAGATCATCGCATTATCAATTCTCGCCACCATAACATTTGCGCGCTATTAACGTGTTCCGTAAACGATTTGATGCACCAATATCATCTTTGTTGTCTATAGACTAAGGTCATCTGTGACATTCAGGCGAGCCACATGTTATTTGTTCATAACAGAAGAAACACTAAATTAAACTATCTCGTATCGCAACCTTTAGGTTGCGATACCAATCCCTACCACAAAAAGTAAATTGTGTTTTGTTCGCTAAATGTTTGGTTTTAATTAATTAGACAACTCCGAATTTCAATTATCGGTCCGATGTCACGAAAATGTGCTAACGATAGCATTTCTGCTCATGAGGTGGTTCTTACTATTCTTAATTTAAGGTCCAATATGGTTCAGTTCAGCTGAGAAAGTCGATTTGTACTTTCAGATATAGATATAAGTAAAGAAGTAGAGCAGACGTAATACAAATTCTTACGCTAAGATATTGTGAACATAAGGCTGATGAAAAATTTAGCGAATTTTGGTCGGGTATGACTGAATTGAATCTGTATAATGTATTTAGTTTAATATTAGACACAATGAGTACAACTCATTTTGCCTTACTTTCAGCTTAAATATTTATGCTCGCTAGATTCATATCGTCAGCTTTCAAACAAAAAAATCCGTGTCGAAATCAATCTATTTGTTCAAAAGTTATGATGCCATATTATACACACACACTCACAACTGCTCTTTTTCCTTCAGAGGTTTACAAAAAATGTAATGATTTGACTATGTTGAAACAGTAAACTAGCATACATAAGGGCTGTCAGATGGCTAGGTAATCAGCCTTTTAAGCATAAAAAAGTCAGCCAGCGTGCAACCAATTGGCCAGTCATCATTTTATTTATGTATTATTTCTTTATTTAGTAATCATATACTTTCTGACTGTGTACGGCATTGTTTTTTAACTGCTTGACAAAAAATAGCTATTAAAGTCGTTTAGCTGTAAGATATCTCTTGTAACAGATAATCTTGCCTTTTGTAGGTTTTTCTATATATTTTTTTTATTATGAATATGTTTGTATTGTCTCACTCTTGATGTTTATTACATGTACAATAAAATGTTATATAAAACAAAATTAAGAAATATAAAAATATTTTTTCATCCGCGGATTCGCTCGCATTTAAGTCCTATGTTACTTTTAATACGTCCAAGAATATGGGTATAAAGTTTCATAATGATTGGTTAAGTTTGATCGCCTCGTTGGTCGAGTGGCTAGCGTACATGCCTAACTACGCCGACCAACCGCGAAGCTCGGGTTCGATTTCCGACGGGGGCAAGCATTTGGGTGATGAACATTGAGATGTCTGCATTTCCGGAGCTAGGTGTTTATTAAATTTATTCTTGTATCTATTTAAGTATTTCTATGTCTAAGAATCGTTGACTAACACCTATAGCACAAGCATAATATAATTTGATTCCTTTGGGGTTAGATTCAATTTGTGTAACTTGTCTGGGAATATTTATCATTATTATTTAGTAGTTTTCGGGGGAAAGTGTAACAAACTAAGATTCGCATTTATAATATTAGTAGAGGTGTAGAAGTATCATAATATTTTTGACACATTTTTCTCAAAGGTGTCAAATCAGTACATATTATGATTGTTTTTTTATAGTATAAATAGATTTTTATAACACTGAAAGATGAATAAGCTACAGATTGTCTGATATTCATGAGTAATAGCTTATAGTCATTAAAACAGGGACATTGTAAATTAAAGGTAATCTTAAGCCTATTGTGAAAACATAAAGATCATCGCTACCCTGCCCTTCGAAATGAGACACAATAGTCAGCTCTGACGTTTGGAGGAGCCTTCCTTATTACAGTATTTCTAAGGAAATTTGAACTATATATACTTTCTTTACAGAAGGATTAATAACCATTTCAAAAGCTGGTATCATATTGGGAATTGGTTCTCTATGCTGCGGATACTTATTCGTAGATGTGGCTTTCTTTCATAACGTTCCCTGATCCGTACAAAGCCACTTGCACGTTTTCTTCTTAAAAAAACTTAGTCATTATGGCGGTATCTTCACGCCCATGTTTCCGAAGTCGTAGGCAGAGGCACAACTAGGCACCCACGACTAGCCGAAGACACTAAGTCCCACAATGTGAAATGTGGCAAGCCTATCGCCAACCGGGCACATATCCAATCCTGAACAACATTTTTTAATTAGAAAATGTGAAAATCCACATTTTCTTTTTAATGCCCGACCCGGGAATCGAACCCGGGATCTCATGAAGTCAAGTACAACACCTGGACCGGTAAAATAAGATGAGGTGGTGGTTCCAACATGGATAAGTCCTAATACAAACCTTGAATACGACGACATTTGGTGAAACTCCCTTATATGTTAATTTTTGCAAAAAAAATGAATTGATGTATAATATATTAAAAGTCCAGATATCGCAGAGAGGGATTTAAACTGCCTGTCTGTTGTCTCTAATACAGCGGTTGTATTGCGGCTTATATGTATACTGTCTATGGAAACGTTATAAACGAAGAAAAAGGTAACAAATTAACGGTTACATACGGTATTAGACTATGTAGTATTTGATGCGCGTACCGTAATAAATTTTTATATCTTGTTGATAATAACGCCATCTTCATTTCTCAAGACCAACTACTTTTTTTCCAAACTTTTTAGTGCACCATCTGTGATCTTTTATCTTCATCATCAATATATTTGTTTGTGTGTGTCAAATGCATGGTAGTGTGGGTAATGTTTTATTTATTGATTTAATGTACTTTATAAATATTATTATTGAAAAATGTAAACATTCTGCACTTCTCCTACACATAAACTATAAGTGTGCCTCGCAATTTCTTCTTCTGCGTCCTCGCAATTTTCGTAAGCAGGGGTCCAAAGTTTTGGCATCACGTATTAATATACAGATAGACTTATTACAAGTACCTATTGTAGGGTGCGTCCGCCATTACGCGTGTAATGCAAGCGTTTTACGCACTAATCAGGAAAGGTTCTATGTAGCTCAAGTATCTCGAGTACGCGCATATGTCTACACGCGTAAAACGGCCTTTTTGGACAAACTTTAAGCTAAATATATTATCGAAGCAGTGAGATTGTAAAGAAATATAGGATGAAAAATAGCCTTATTAAAAATTAACCGGTCAGCTGGTATTTTATAAGAAAAACAGGCAAACGGGCGAGTGCATTCTCTGATGAATACTTAATCGCTTTTTCGCTATCTCTGCCAAAAAAAGGCGGGTTGCACTCCGGGAGTGCCGGCAGAAGTGAAAACTTGAATATTAACGTTTTGCATTTTTGATATTTTGGAAAGGTTAGGGAATAATTTTGCACGATTTGTTTTAATTATCGGCATGAAAGTATTATAATTTATGTACAAACTTTATTTTTATATCAATAACTTGCGTTTGGCTTGACAAAAAT
>NJDC01001086.1:56498-67693 GCA_002245475.1 Calephelis virginiensis
TAGACTTTGTTCGGACTATTTAGTACTTGGTTTATGTGAAGTGTGCATAAAATCGGTCAAGCGGTTCTTCATTTATCCCATTTTTGTAATAAATGAATTCAATAAATGGCGGATCGTTTTGTTAATGCCTAATGGGTATTTTTCTGTCAAATTAAAACTTTTTTCAGTTGGGGATTATGCTGTCATATTGAAACTTTTTTCAGTTGCTTTTTTCTTTTTTTGTTATATTGTGTTATGTCACACATGCGGTCATATACATAGCGAAGGACGTACCGGGCTGCTAGTAATAACATAAATACTCAGCCAATCATCCTACTAATATTCAAAATGCGAAAGTTTGTGAGTACATACATATAGTATGCATGTTTGTTAGTCTTTTACGCTCGAATGGCTAAACATAACTGAAATTTGGAACACAGTTAGATTGTGACCTGGACATAACATATAAGCTACTTTTAATCCCGATTGCACAACGGGTTTCTGTGAAAACGCGGGTGAAGCCGCAGGCAACAGCTAGTAATCAATAACAGGTCTGAGCGTGATGCTCATAGTATAAAACAAAGTCGCTTTTTCTGTCCCTATGTCCCTTTGTATGCTTAAATCTTAAAAACTACGCAACGGATTAGGATGCGTTTTTTTTATAGATAAAGTGATTAAAGACGAAGATTTATATGTTTAACAACCGTGCGAAGCTGGGGCAGGCCGCTAGTAATTAAAATGAAAATACTTGAAGAAATATATTAATAGGACAAAACTTGGAATTCAAGTGGGGAATCAGGAGCAGTTTATTGAGTTGGTTCCGACCGGTTACGGCATTGATATCGACGTTCGGATTATGAGGTCCTCGGGAAAAATTAATTTCCTTCACTAATAAGGATGAAGATATCAATTTTGTTTAAAGCTTAATTTTACGATTATTATTACTTTTAACGATGATTAATTAAGATGAAGGAGTGTTTTAAAGGCTAAATTTAATGAGAAAATTGATTGAGATTTAATTTTTTTTATTATAAAACTTCAGTTCGCTCAAATTAAGCTAACATTATCTAATATATATAAATCTCGTGTCACAATATTTGTCCTCAATGGACTCCTAAACCACTTTACCGATTATAATAAAATTCGCACACCATGTGCAGTTCGATCCAACTTGAGAGATAGGATAGCTTACATCTCAATTTATCGCGGGCGAAGCCGCGGGTAACAGCTAGTTTGTTATAAAAAAAGACTTCCCACTCTTGCTTCAGTTTAGAATATAACTTTTTGCCCGTGTTGGTCCGAATTCCTTTGCAAATTAGAACGTCTACTTTCCTGCCAGGCAGCTCGTAAAAGGCGAGCATAGGGTTTAGTACCACCGCCTTACCTATTAATGCCGCCGTTTTAGTGCTTACCGTTGACGTGTTCCGATTCTAAGGATAAGGTGGCCGGTAAACTAATGTTTGTTCGAGGCCTAACATCCCGGCCTCAGTTTGACTTACGTTTGCTCGAGGCCTAACATCCCGGCCTCAGTTTGACAGCGCACCATTTCCACTTTTGTTGTCTCTAGGCGACGTGAATTGCTGATTATTTTTGGGTTTGCATTGCAAAATCAATAAAAAAACAGTATGTCCAAATCCACTAAAACAGTCTGTTCTTAAGTCTTTTAATGCCATACCCAGTTCGGCGCAACTTTCATACCAAAAAATAAAAAAAATAAGATAAAAAAGTGTGTGTGTGTACTTATGTACACGCGTTAGAAGTTATACTTCTTCGGCGTAATAAGATGAAAATCTTTTTAAAACCTTAAATGTTATCTATAGCTAACTTCACAGCTAACTTCATCATGTCGGTTTTTCGTGACGGTATGCGCGCGCATCGTAAAAATTTACCCTCATCATTTTTTCCTAACGCGCCAAAAAAAGTATAACTTTTTTTTATTCGCCCCAATCATATGACACTAGTTGCCTTATATCTGAATGCCTTTTGACTTTGAAATTATACGGGTTATACTTTGTGAAGTAAACTTTATACGAATTCGGGTTTGCCATGTATCTATGGAAGTCCCGCCTCTTATTACGAAGTATTTATATACTATTTGGCCATACCAATTAAGACTTGGAGTCTTCAGTGGGCGTCCCTTTTACAAAGATTGTAATGCCTTAAAAAAAATGGGTAAAACTACTAATAAATTAGATGTGTGGTGAAGAACTATGCAAATTATCTAAGCCTAAAATATTTTTGTGGTCGTCAGTTCTGAGAGGGGTTTTACCAAAAAAAACAACTCCGCCGCGACAGCGCTAAGCTGCCGTGACCAGGATTCGAACCTGGGTTACTACGGCCACAACGTAGGGTCCTAACCACTAGACGATCACGGCTGTCGGAGCTGGTGACAAGTTTGCTAAAAATTCACTTTACTTTCAAATTTTATACAAGCTACCGTTACGGCCCAGTTTTTTGTTGCCGTTGATTTCGACAAGACTTTTACATAATACCGTTAAAATGTTATTAACAAACTCACTGTTGCTCTTGGAATTGTTCTCATTAAAGATGTTTTTTTTTTATGTTATAGGAAGACAAACAAGCAGACGGATTTCCTGATGGTAAGGAATTCACGAGGCCTATAGACACCAAAGGTGGTTATGGTGCGTTGGCAACCTGAAGTCGGGATATTAGGCCTCGAGTAAAAGAAAGCTTACCTTACCCTCCGAACCGGAACACGTCATGGCGTTATGGTAACAGGGATAGGTAAGGCGGTGGTACCAAACCGGGTGAGTGGCTGCGAAACTCTACCACCTAGTAAAAAAGTTTAAGAAAGTGTAAAAAGTGTTTTAGCATTTAGGGTATTTACATATATACCTATCATCATGTCAAGTCTTTTACGGGGTATCGTGCCAAATCTCACGGTCCTTGCAGACTTTTCTGACTTCCTCCACATTTATGACCCTTTTCTAACTAAAACGCCAGTTTCCTTCCTCCTTCTTTCCGTGACACCACCCTCGGATAATGTTAACGATTTGACGGCTCCTTTGCAGAATAGACCATCTGCCTTCTTGCCAGGCAGCTTGTAAAAGGCGAGCATAGACCGTCACTAACACCGTGGCATCCTACAAAATGGTAGAGTTTCGCATCGACTAGCCCGGATTGGTGCCACAGCCTTACTTATTCCTGTCACCATAACGTCAACGTAACGCCTTTGACGTGTTCCGGTTTAGAGGGTAAGATAGCCGGTAAACTTAATTTTTGCTCGAGGTCTAACATCCCGGCCTCAGGTTGGCAACGCACCATTACTACCTTTAGTGTCTCTTGGTGTCGTGAATTATTGGCATTATGAGATCCGCCTGCTTATTTGCCTTCCAAAATCCTAAAAAAAGATAATTACCTATTTTCGTATTCGTCAGTATTACCTTAAATGTTATGATTTTTCAGGATAAGTTAAGGTTTACATGAATAAACACAGATACAACATACAAACTATCGCATATTCTTGTCCTCATTCATTATTACCCCGTGTTGGTTCCGGGACAGTTAAAAATATCGGTCAACAACTTTTCTGCCAAGTAGTTTGTAAGAGTGTACGTTTGTCACCATAACTAAAACTAGGCCTTGTGATGACTCGACCGGATTGGTACAACATTGTTATCTATTCTTGCATATAAAGTCAGTTCTGACGATGTCAAAGTGGTTAGGGAAGCTGGCAATCCTATTAATAATCTGATTATCAGCTGCATCCAGTATCAGGTTGGCAATACACTACCACAGTAGTGTCTATTTGTTTTTAAAATAATAAAAATAGAGTCACATTAAGTTATATTTATATACACATGTATATCGATTTCAATGATTACGTAATATAAGTACCCAAAAATAAAGTACTGTCGTCGATTGCTCTGAGATCCCATCATCAGATCCCAACTTTTTAGCAACGGGAATACTTTAAACTAGCTGTTCCGGCGATCTTCGTTCCACCCGATCAGTTAAAAATTATAATATTTTATTTCCTAGTTTCCTCGCAGTCAGATAGGATAAAAAATATTTTTTTGTCATTTTCCTGGTTCTACTCCCCATAAATTTTCAGCCAAATCGATGCAGCCGTTTTTGAGTTATAAATAGTGTAACTAATACGTCTTTCTTTTACATATAGACTAAAAAATATTTTCGAAATCGATTTACAAATGTCAGAGAAATCGATTAACATTAAAAAAAATATGTATTATACGTATAACCTCCTCTTTTTTTTCAAAACTATTAAAAACTGCTCCATCGTGATGTGAAAGAATGACAACCAAATACACTTTCGCATTAACTATACTAACACTGTATAACTCTATATATATACATACATAAATCAATGCCACTTTTCGTTGTAATTTTACAACTCAAGAACGGGCTCTCCTATCCAAACCATAAACTTAGACTTTGTTCTTACTATTAAGTAGATGGTTTATGTGAAATTTGCACAAAAACAGTAGAGCGGTTCTTCATTTATTACATTTTTTGTAAATAAATGGCGGATTATTTGGTTTATAGGTAATTTTCAGTCAAAATGAAACTTTTTTCGAATGGGGATTGTGCTGTTAAATTAAAACTTTTAAAAACATTAACTTTTAAATTAGCTAGCAATTAATAAAATATATTAATTCCAATATATTTTATTTTAATATTTCAGATTGTACGTAGCGAAGCACGTACCGACCCGCTAGTTGCACATAATTTGTATATATTTTTACGGCAAAAGACAGCAAACAAGCACTAAATTATAGTAGTACTATTCAAATTATGGGCTTCGGCTAATATCGTCAAGCTTCGGAAATCCGAATGTATTTTAAAAATATCTACATATAGAATTGTTACATAATTAATCATTTCGCTTAAATTTAGATTAGGTCAGTCAATTTAAAAATAAAAGTATAAAGTGTAAAACCAAAGTGCATACTTTAAATAGTAGTACTATACAGAGGTATTAAGTATAGGTGCGTCGTTGTTGAATGGCCGGCTTGTTAGATATAATGTGCGTATCTGCTGGCTACCCAACTATCATAGCAACAGGAACAGGCAACAAAGGGGACCAACGGGGGGATAAATTGCTATACTGCGTTCTACCACCAGTAGTCAGTCTGCTGGCCTGTTCCTAGATGTCAGCTAGGACAGCAGTTGATCTTTTCTACATTCAAATTCAAAATAGCTTTTGTTACGTAGATCTATACAAAGATTCTTGTAACGCGTTACATAATTCTAAAAACTACTACCGGATCGGAACGCGGCCATTCACTGAGAAGATCCGGCGAAAGAAACTCAGCGGGCTTGTTTTTTTTCTTATAAATCTAATTTACAAAAGTTTATTACATTTACAAATAATTTGCAGATATTGGTATCAAGAGCAATTAATCTCAAGCATTTCTGTCTTCTAAATATTCTGAAATCTTATAATAACCCTTACCATACAACTTAATCTTAATACATTTTTTAAATTTATGAAATGGTATGTCATTAATATGCTCGGGAAGTTTATTGTAAAAATTATTGTATTATATCGTATACATTGGCCCATGCAAGAATTGTTGATTCTGTGGAGACGAGATGTTACATGTTAGATCCAAACCAAGATAGGGAAAATAATGTCAAATGAGATTTAAGTAATATTTACCGGATTTCGACTTTCAAGAATAATAGTTTTATATTTATTTTGAAGAGTTTGGAAATGACTTATAAAAAATATTATCTTTGGTTTTCGTATTCATACATTTTTAACCTATTTAGAAAAACCAGGTAAATACGTGTCTTTTCTAAATAGGTCAAAAGACGTAATAAAACGCGATTGTAAAAACCACCTCGACACTAAAAGGCAAATGTCCCGTAAATATTTACTTCTACGGATGCAGAGCATTATTTCCACAGAGTATATTAAATCGACATTTTTAGAAGTGTTCGTTTTGTATCGCATATATTTCCACACATATCTTCACGTCAAGTCCCTCACGGGGTAGGCAAAGAATATTGAGTATTAAACCACACGATCCTGCCATAGCTGCCTGGCTTTCTCTACATCGATTACCCTTTTCATACAAACACGCCGGTTTCGGAGACTCTTGACACCACCCTCGGATAATACACGAGCGATTTGTCAACCTAGGTCTTCCCGAGTACCTACATCCATCCACATTCGCATTGTATATCGGCTTTGTCAATCTTTCATCTGTCATTCTTTCTACATGTCCAAACCAGCATGCACGCCCTTTCAATTCCACACTTACTAGAATCTCACTGTTACGAATGCGATCGGCGAGTGTAACCCGAAAGATTTTCCGTAGCTCTCTCGTTTCGAACGCATTTTGTATCGCATCTGTGGTCTAATGGCTTCTTAGCAGTAAATACATGAGATAAAGGGCTGTATTCCCGTGTCAGCCAACTTGAAATGTCTTATATTTTTCAATTTTCTAATAAAACTACGGTATATGTCTCGTGACTTTCACGTTGTTTTTGAAGATTGGTCACGTATTAGACTGTGGGAGAAAGTAGTACATTTGGCTAATTGTGGCTACAAAACCCTTGTTGTACCCCTGCCTACCTTTACTAGGAAAAGGACTTAAAGATACTCTTCATTTTGAATTTGTCTTTTCTATAACTATCTAATCTATGTATTAATACGTGATGCCGAAACTTTGGACCCCTTTTTACGAAAATTACGCGGACGCAAGAGCATTAAATTTGGCGCATTTATAGTTTATGTGTAGGAAAAGTGCAATACGCTAATATTTTTCAATAATAATACTTATAAACTTATTGAATCAATAAATAAAACATTACTCACACTACCATGCATTTGACACACACAAACAAATATATTGATGATAACGATAAAAGATCACAGATGGCGCTATAAAAAGTTTGGAAACAAAGTAGTTCGTCTTGAGAAATGAAGATGGCGTTCTTATCAACAAGATATTGAAATTTATTATGGCCGAATTTCTACCAATGGGCGACTACTAGTAATATTTCGTGTTTTCTAAGGCTATCTCACCGTTAATTTATTAACATGGTTATTACTAGATAATATGTCTTCTTTTTCGTCCAGGTTACTTCTGTTTGTATAATATATGGACCGCTTTCCTAATATTTTGTATACAGATAATTACAGTATTAACATCAATATAAGGTATCCACGACTATTCATTATTACTTTGTACGTATAGCTTTCATATTTATTACGTAACCTATACTAGCCGTTTCTTATTTTTGTTGCTATTAGGTTTGAATCTTCTGGCCTTATACTTGGAAGAAAATTCATAGTCCAGTAAAGTTATAAGAACCGCGTGGTTAACAACATAGCCATTTCAAAAAAATAATCCCCCAAAAAAACCAATTTTCGCGGCTTTTTGTTTGGGTCATTAAAATGTTAGGATAAATATTAAAAACAAACTCTGAATTTCAGTTATCAGGATATATTTTGTACTTACAGTACATACTGCAAGGACTGCAAAAGTTAAGTTAGTTTTTTCCCCGTGTTGGTCTGGGCTCTTTTGCAACAAAAGACCATCTGCCTTCCGGCCAGGTAGCTTTTAAAAGGCGAGCATAGGCCTACCGTCACTAGCACTGTGACATCTGACTAGGTGGTAGAGTTTCGCAGCGACTCGCTCGGATTTGTACCACAGCCTTACCTATTCCTGCCGCAATAACTGCCGCCTGCTGTTGACGTGTTCAGGTCCGGAGGATAAGTAAACTTACTTTTGCTTGTGGCCATCCCGGCCTCAGGTTGGCAACGCACCATTACAATCTTAGGTGTCTTTAGGCGGCGTGAATCTCTTACCATCAAGAAATCCGTCCGCTTCTTTGCCTTCCAATATAATAAAAAGTCAAATAACTAATATAAGTGCAATTCTTCTACAACTCCGTTATTTTATTCCCTAACAGGGAAAACCTAATAATTCTACTATCTACTACTACTATATCTAAATATTAATTACACAAATAGAATCTAACCCCAAAGTAAGCAAATTGTATGCTTGTGTTATGGGTGTTAGTCAACGATATTAATACATAGAAATACCTAAATAGATATAAGAATAAATTTAATAAACACCGTGGGGTGTTTATTAATTACAACCGGAAATGCAGACATCTAAATGTTCATCACACAAATGCCTGCCCCTTTCGGAAATACTAGCCACTCGACCAGTGAGGCATACTCGACCAATTATAATTGTATTACCAATCTATTTTATAAGAAAAATGCTTTCCGCGAATTTCGTGCAAGCTTTTATGAAAAGAAAACCTTCAGAAAAGGAACTATCGTTAAGAGCATCAAAAACGTCGGAATTCGAGGGTATGAGAGACAAAGACATTATCTGGCAACACTTTATGCAATTTATTCAAATTTTAGATTGAGATAATAAAAAGGATGTTTTATTGCCTTGTTTATTGTAATGTTTTGCATTGAAATTTCATTATCTAAATAATTTGTTTGGAGGGTAAGTAGCCGGTAAACTTACTTTTGCTCGAGGCCTAACATCCCGGCCTCAGGTTGGCAAATTTCATAAAAAAAATGAGCATTACGTAACATATTCTAATACTACTAGGTGGTAGAGTTTCGCAGCAACTCGCCCGGATTGGTACCACCGCCTTATCGATTCCTGCTTCCATAACGTCAGTGCTTGCCGTTGACGTGTTCCGGTTCGGAGGAAAAGCTAGCCGGTATACTTACTTTTGCTCGAGGCCTAACATCCCGGTCTCATTTTGGCGACGCATCTGTACCACCTTTGGTGTTAGAGACACCGGCGGCGTGAATTTCTTAGCACCAGGAAATCAGGAAACCCGTATGCTTGTTTGCCTTCCAATTTCATAAAAAAGGTAAAACTTATATTTGCACTGCACTCGCATGCTGTAGCATCACCTTGAAAACCGTCGAGGGGCTTCGTCAATATGCATGTTTTTGTAAGAGTGCCGTTTTGAACGTTTCGATGTAGTTTCCATACTGTTTCGTATTTTAAGTGTGACTAGGTCCAGGCATTTAGAGCTTTAGGAAGAGGAGCCTCTTGCTTCCTCTTCTATAAAAAAAAGACATAATATTCAAATAGGATTTCCAAATAGAAGCAAAATCGTCTGACGTCATGTGCAAATTATATCGTGTGTACTTACGTACGTACGTACGTAATCTAAATTGATTGGAAGTTATCAATGTGAGTCGATGCTTGCACACCCACGCTTAATTCTAACGTCAGTTTAGCTTATGCTAAAAGTTGCCCGCGGGTGCGCCTGTATACTGATATCCGACTCTTCAGAATCAGAATCAGAATCAGAAAAATATTAATTCACTTGAACCATACAAGTGGTATTTGTGCGCGTCAACATTTTTATAAACTACCACCGGATCGGAATCGCGGCCATACACTGAAAAGATCCGGCGAAAGAAACTCAGCGGCCTGTTTTTTTCAATAATAATGGTCACAATATAAACTTGACTAAACATACAAATTAAAATCGAATTTAACTTGAATAAAAGGTATAACAAATCACATTACAAATTGCAGTAGGAGATTGAAACTTCTAAGCATGTTCATCTTCCAAATACTCTGAGACCGTATATTAGCCTTTTTGACATATTTTTTTTTTATACATTTTTTAAACTTATTTAAAGGTAGATCTCTAATATCAATGGGCAGCTTATTGTAGAAACATATACATTGACCGAAAACGGATTTACTAATTTTATGTAGACGAGTTTTGTATACGGCTGGATTATTTTTATTCCTCGTATTTACATCGTGAACATCACATTTTTTTGTAAACATATATAGATTTTTTAACATACATTAAATTGTCATAAATATTTTTCAGTGGAAACCCATTTACTAATAAATATAGGGAAAAAATAGCCTATCTCATTCTTTTGGCGCCTAACTGTTATCAAACACAATAAAAATAACTACGTTAATAAGAACCGACTTCCAAACTAAAAAAATAATAATGAAGATTTAATATTAATTATAATATACTACCTATTATTTATACGTGCCATTCACTAATAGGTCTGAAGTCAGTGCCAAGCCAATTTAATACTTTCGTATAATACAATTATTGGTTTAAGGCTTGGCTCCGACTTCAAACCTACTAGTAAATAGCACATATTACTAATAGGTAGTATATAATTAATATCAAATCTTTATTATTTTTTACTTTTTTAGTTTTGAAGTCGGGTTTTATTAACGTAGGTATTTTTATTTAATACTTTTTAGTTTATTGTTGACATGCTTTAATTTAATAAAAATAAACATGGGGATAGCTGAAAGTAGATAAAAAATGCTAATAAAATAAAAGCTAATGGGTCTACCTGAATAAATTTGTTATGAGACCAATTCGAAACTATTTTGCATCAAACAAAAAAATAATTACGTAAATCGGTTCGGAAACCTCGGAGAAATCTGTGTACATCTTATTATATATATATAAATCTTGTGTCACGATGTATGTTGCCGATAAACTCCAAAACTACTAAACCGATTTCAATCAAATTTCACATGTACCCGTATTTTTGTCTAACTTAAAAGATAGGATAGTTATCATCTCAATTATTCACTTATGTCGTGAATGTAAACGAATACAATGTATTAATTAAATGTTTCTTTACTGGTTAGTTTTATGAAGTTCTCATAGATGGCAGTGTACGCTAATTCATCGATAAAATTCTTTAATGTCGTTTGACATCTAGGTTGCGAATACAATCAGTAGATGGCGCTGTGTTCTGTTTCTTAGAATATAAATTCTATTACTTTTCGAACAATCGATGAATTGATTCTTCTCGAAGCATTAAAAGATAGGACAGTTATCATCTCAATTATTCACTTGTGCCGTGAATGTAAACGAATAAAATGTATTAATTAATTGTTTCTTTACTGGTTAGTTATATGAAGTTCTCATAGATGGCGGTGTACGTTAATTCATCGATTAAATTCTTCAATGTCGTTTGACATCTAGGTTGCAAATACAACCAGTGGATGGCGCTGTGTTCTGTTTCTTAGAATATAAATTCTATTACTTTTCGAACAATCGACGAATCGATTCTTCTCGAAGCATTAAAAGATAGGATAGTTATCATCTCAATTATACACTTGTGCCGTGAATGTAAACGAATAAAATGTATTAATTAATTGTTTCTTTACTGGTTAATTTTATGAAGTTCTCATAGATGGAGGTGTACGTCAATTCATCGATAAAATTCACTA
>NJDC01001088.1:5705-32930 GCA_002245475.1 Calephelis virginiensis
CGGGAGACCAGTCAATGGCAGATAAATCTTCTGCCAGACAGTCAGAGTTAATATTCTTCAAAGAACGTCGGAGAATGAATTCAGCATTTCTTCAGCATTTTAGCCTTCTTAATTCTTCGAAAATACTTTGACGTAAATAACATTATTTTATATAATAATTAGTAACAGCTGTAATAATAAATTAAAATAAACAAATTTTAATAAATCATTGATTCATTTAGTCAAATCATCGACTAGATTATAAATAAAATGTTGATAAATCGTCAAACATCTCACACAGCCGTTCTGATAGACACTTCGCTCTCGAAGTGTTTACGATTTTTATTAATTATTCAATTTTGTAAAACAATGTCATTAATATTAAACCATCGGGCTGTCGTTAACAACCCCATTACATGCTGTCTGGTAATGTCTAGATTGCTAACCAGGCCGATTAACAGAAACAATCACTTTTCAAGGGTCACCTGTCGTGCTAGATTCATCATGTACTGCCCATCGTACATCAGGTCAACCGCTGCAGAAGATAACTATCATAATAATATTATCATTACTTATCATTCAGTGAGCTCCTTTTACATACATCACCACATCACATACAACAATATTTACCAGCTTTAATAGTTAAATTTTCTAGGCCAAAGTCGGAATTTTTCTTTGGCAACAGTAATATTGTGAAGTCATCCAGTACCCCCCAGTTCATAACAGCTATCGTTCTCCAAAATATTTCTCAATACGTATGGGTAATGGGCCTTTACATTTAGAGCTGAGTTTATTATGGTGTCGATGGTCTTGCCTTACATATACTGTCTCTCTGGTTTGGAAACGGTGGTAGTGTATGGTAGTTAAGACTAAAAATTAATCTACCTTTAAATTAATTTATAACAAATTATGAAACTTATGTTTATAAATAAATAAAATGTTTATTAAAATGTAAATAAGGGCTGTGATTTAAATGTACATTTTTATAGAAATATGTAACTTTTTAAAATTAACTAAATATTTGCACACCACAATGTGGTAGAATATGTTGTATTCTTAAATATCTTTATAACAACTTTTTAACACACATATTCCGCAAATAAATAATTTTCATTTCATTTCATTTCATTTCACCAAGTTGGAACTCTTTGTTGTCACATCTTGTTGCATCATGTTTTATTTCGTCTTGAGCTTTAATGCCGAAAAGCCAGAAGATTTAGGACAGTCGTATTAATAGAAAGTTGTACTTCATATATTTTGTTAGGCCATTCTGTTTCATTGTCACAAGATACGGTTAACAATTGATAATGATAGAAACATCACGTTCCACTTGACCATTTCCTCGGGGAGTTCCTATTGGTCTCATATGGTGTGACACTCCATTCCCGGTCCATTAAGTTAACATCTTACAGGAGGCCAGCCAAAAGCTGTGTCCGCTTCGGAGTCTCGAGCAAAAGTGCCCCTCCTCTCTCGTAGTTGTCTCCTTACTCCCGTAAGGAGGCAGGTAGAAGGTGTCGGGGCAGTAACCCCTTGATCTTGGTGTCGATCGCTGGCTGCTACAGCAGCCAGGTCTCTTAGTTAGGAATTTCTTCCCGTGGTCTTGTCCGGTGGATTTTCCCTTCCCCTTGTAACATTCCCGATATTTACGTCACCCCATGCGATTAGTTCTACCAGGTGGAACCCCCTGGGGGGAAGCCCAGCAGGAGCGATCAGCGGACATGGGTGACGACTTAGAGGGAGCGATGGGGTGGGGGGTATTGTGGCCACGTTAGGAGCGCGGGAGATCGCGCGGGTATGGCTTCGCGTCCGGAGGACGCGAATGCCAGGGGCCGATGTGCGAGTGCGCCAATTGCTCGGCGCGCTCGAACATGGTGTGGCTTCAGGTGTGTGATGAAGGCCTCAATGCTCTCCATTCGCAAGTCCCTCTGAATGACGCTATTCCTAACATATCTAGGAGCGTCTGAGATTTTCCAGATGCAGGCATTCTGAAAGCTCTGCAGGTTCTTCTTTTCACTTCATTCACCATTTCCCAATCCATTTACCATCAGCCGCCATTTCCCAAGCCAGTCCGGAAGTAGATCCAGACTGGCCTGAGCCTTGCCGGCCACGTGTTTCGGTGACATTGACACGGAGAGGTAGGCCACGTCGGCGGCATACAATGCCAGCGCGCAGCCCACCCCCACGGGAATGTCATCGGTGTACTGTGAATAAAGCGCAGAAGACAGGCAACCTTGGCATTACTATGGCAGCAATGGTACGCTCGATGGCGATAGCGTCTTCCAGCACTCGAAATTGGCGGTCTTTGAGGAAGGAGGCTAACACCTCGTGGATTATCAGACGGGTGTGATTATTGGCCATCTTGTACAGGAGCCTCTCGTGCCAAACACGGTCGAATGCCTTTTCCATGTCCAGGAGAACCACAATGGACTACTCGCGCTTGTTCAGCGCTGCAGTCAAAATATGCAGAACCCTGGACAGCTGAAGGGTAGTACTGCGTTCAGCTTTAAACCCGAATTGCTCCGGGCGTGGGTGGGAGTGTCGGTGCAAATGTTGCAGCAGGAGCTTTTCGAATATCTTAGACATCGACGGCAGCAGGATTATAGGCCTGCAGCTGGCGGGGTCCAAGACGTTCTTACCTTGTTTTAGCAGCATGGCCCGTTTTCCAGGCCCTTGGAAATTCCCCAGTGCCAATGATGACATTGAACAAGCGCATCAGTGTTACTACCGTACGGTACGGCAAGTGACGCAAGACCTTGTTCGTAATGGCATCCGCACCTGGGGCTTTGTTTGGTTTGGCTCTCATAATCTCTCGCCGAATTTTGTTCGACTATGGGGTCCTCACCAGGCGTCAGTGGTTGTGCCAGGTGGTCGGCAACATAGGTTACTACTGCTGCAACATGGTCACTGTCCACAACCGGGTTGGGTTGGAATTGGCGCTCTAAGTGCTCGGCGAAGATCTCGGCGCGATCTTGTGCGCAGCAGTGAGGGTCCCGTCTGCGAGATGAAGGGGTCTAGTGGGCTGCGGGGACTTAGTCATCTGACGACATAGCCGGTTTAACTACGACCAGTCGTCGTCAGCCTCCTCGATTCGCCTTTCCCAGCTATCGATAGCTAGGTTAAGCAAATCGTCTTTAATGTCGGTAGTCTGTCTATTTAACTATAATTTGAGGGTAGGGCGGCGGGTGTTTTGCCACCTTTACCTCAGGGCTCTTATGTTTTTAATTTTTCTAACTATAAAATCGGGTAGGGGTGGAAAAAAATTAGATGGGATAATTTTGGAGGAATTTTGGATGGCCTTTTTTAAGGAGTCAGTCAGTTCGTCAGTCAGCTGATTCACATGAGTGGGCGAAGAGACGGGGCGAGATGGGGTGTTAGCCTCCATCTCATGAGAGAATTTGTTCCAGTCCAATAGTAGACGTGGCGAGAGTCGGGTGGGGATACCCGTGACTTCAATGAGCACAGGCAGATGGTCTGAGCCCATGTCGCCAGAGATAACCTCTAGGTGTGGCCGCCGATTGCGGCCCTGGTAGACGACCAGGTCTGCCCCTCCTCGTGAATTGTCTAGTCTTTTATCTCCCTAGCCCGCCACAGTACGTTGCTCCTCCCAACCAACTCCGCCTCTGACTACCGGACGTTATTCAAAACAACTTAGCTTTCTTAATTCTTCGAAAATACACAATACGTAAACAATATTATTTTATATAATAATTAGTAACAGCTGTAATAATAAATTAAAATAAACAAATTCTAATAAATTAATGATTCATTTAGTCAAATTAATGAATAGATTATAAATAAAATGTTTATAAATCATCAAACATCTCACACGTGCATGTGTGTGCCACACGTATACACAGACGTCCAACTTATAATATTCCTCTTTATCTGTCGCGGCTTAAAGACGATTAAAATTTTCGCAGTAGTCTTATCTTGTTTTGGGAACATATAAGCAAAAAATATATAAAAAAACATCAAAGAAAGCAAAATGTTTCTATCTCAATACTTTTTCAGTTTATTAAAAAAGGAGTTAATTAAGTTGGGCTTTAAAAAATAAAAACAAAACAAGGTCTATTGAAATGTCACTTTAAAAATATTTAACTGGACTGCACAAAAAGAGATTAAATTTTTTGTCGAAGTAAGTTTGTATGAATTTTCATATAGCTGTTTCCAATCTGTTGCCAGAATTTTTTTTCACATGGTACAGAGTAAGCGGTAAATAGGGTGAATTGATTGGCGACACGAAGCCGAGCATGTTTGCATTTCGCACCATAGTTTATAACAAGTTTTTTTTTAATTACTCTACATTTATATTCTTTTGTCCTTTTAACGCTTATATTAAAAAGTAATTTCATTGTCTTTATTAATATGACACGGTAATATAATTTTGGAAAGCAGTCCCCTAAGCGGGATAAAAGTGAGATCGATAAAAAACGTAGACTATTCTTCAACACTTGCTGTTACAGATTTCGTTTCAACCGGCGCGATAGACCCCTCATGTCATAGTTTATGATAGTTTATTCAATAAATGATATACTTTTTGAGTAGTCTATGAATGTGTCAGTAAAATTCATTTCTATCCAACTTTAAAAGGCAAGTTTAAATGTATGACGTAACTATATAGGACAAAAAACGTAGAAAAACCCGCTTTTTACCCACGACGGATCGGCGACGATGTAATATGCGTTTGGGGTGAGAGGATGTTTGTGCAAACAAATGTTAACATTTATCTCGAAAGTCACTGGCCCGATTTTAATATGGTTTTCAGTAATAATAGGTTTTGATTTGATTGGTGCATATTCTTAGGTAAATGTTACGTTCACAACTTAATAGGGGGCGCTGCAGTAAAAATTAGTTTGTACAAACCAACTACTTTATCAAATCCAAATAAGGAAAGATACAAGGAAAAATACTAGAACCACTATTACAACCAAAATCGAATTGTAATACAATTTTCAAAATTATATTAAACTTAATAATAAGCAATAATAAAAACTGGTACTCCCAGCTTATGTTGTATAACTATTGGTTTAAGAATAATTCATAGAGATTCATTGTAGATTTAGAAAACCAACAATATGTATGTAAGTAAGTACATATCTACGCTTTTTAAAATGTTGGAAATAAAAACCAAAATTAAAAATGGTGAAAAAACCCACAACGCATAGTGTTTTTTTGAACTTTTTTTTGGGACAGCCTAGTTTTATTAAAAATTCAAATGGAACCGGCAATTGCACTCTACTCGTAAAGGCTTACCATAGGGCCAAATTATTAACTATCCACCAGGAAGTTGCGATTATGCAGTTTCATCTCAATCGCAAAAAAAAATATACCACCGCTTACTTTTTTTGAGATCTATTGAAGAGAAAAAATCCCACCATACATTGTTTTGTTAAAACTCAAAAGGTTTTAGCAGCGTTTTTGAGGAATGCTACCCATCGGCTTATTTTTTGCCGACATATTGAACTAATATCGATGATTTGTACAAAACATAAACTTACTATACACTAAAACCTTCCTCAAAAATTGTTCTATCTATTGTTGAAAACCGAATGAAAATCCGTTCAGTACTTTTTGAGTAAATCGCGAACAGACAGACGCGGCTTGGAACTTTGTCTCATAATATGTATTGATAAAGAAGATTCGGCTGTAAAAGTTTATGAAATTTTTTGAAGTTAAAAATTAAAAATTCCAAATTTGTTATTATGAACTTTTTTTTACCAAATGTTTGATTGTAGTCGTTTTTTTATTGATATTTTGCCTTTAAAAACTGGGCTAAACATTTTTTTACGTCATTTGTTTATAAATTTTTGATAAACAAATACACTAGTTGAATTTTTTTTTAATTTTTTTCCTCATTTTATTGTCTGGGTAAAGTAATGATTTTAGAATTTTTTTCTTAAAAAACACTTTTTAATTGTTTATAAACATTTTTTTTATCTATTCAAACTTTCAATTATTAATTAAGGAATCGGATTTTTGTTAATAATCATAATTTGCTGCTCTTAATATAATAGTATTTTTTTTTCCATTAACATTTTCATTGTTTTCTTTATATACAATTTGTTTTAAACAAATTTGGAATATTTTAATATATTATTGGATAAATAATGGAATATTTTAATAACTTAGATAGGATGAAAGATTTCAAAATTTAATAAAGTATATAAAAAAATTAATCACTCTAATGCACACAGCTGTACTTGAAATTATTAATACTAACTGAAAAAAAAACCGAATTTGTTTATAACAAACTGTTTACAAAGAAAACAATGAAAATTTTAATGGAAAAAAATATATTGTTTTTTGTTATAGTATTAAGAACAGCAAATTATGATTTTTTGAAAAAATCCGATTCCTTAATTCAGCGGTCAGCAACCCGCGGCCCGCAAGCCGCATGCGGCCCGCCGACGTCTTACTTGCGGGCCGTGAATGTCCGCCCATTTTAATTTTTTCTATGGAACGTGGCTAATTATACGTAGGTGTATTTGGTTTCTAGGGTAAATATTACAAGTGTGGCCCACCTTTAGTTTAGGGCCTTGTGGCCCTTGTCTGCCAAAAGGTTGCCGACCGCTGCCTTAATTAATAACTGAAAGGTCGGATAAATAAAAAAAAAGTTTATAAACAATTAAAATGCGTTTTTAAGAATTTTTTTTAGTCATAATTTTACCCAGACCATAAAATGAGGAAAAAAAATTTTTCACAAATATTCAACTAGTCTATTTGTTTATAAAAATGTATAAACAAATGACGTAAAAAAATGTTTAACCCCGTTTTTAAAGGCTATATATCAATACAAAATTGACTATAATCAAATATGTGGTAAAAAAAAGTTTATAATAACAATTTTGGAATTTTTCATTTTTTGTTAACTTCAAAAATTCATGATAAACAAATAAAAAAAAATTATAAACTTTTACTGCGAAATCTTCTTTATTATTTATATAAAAATAGCCCTCAATAGTTAAAAAAATAATAGATTAATTATTTAAACTTTTATAAGGGATTCTATGACAAGTAAAGCCTCCAAAATATTTGTTAATTAACTATTGAATAACTTCAACAAAAATGAATTTAACAAGTTTTCGCTAAATTGACTATATTCTTTCAAGTATCTAAATGACACCATTTTTTTCTCTTCGTTTTTTGTTTATAACAATTGTAATTTTTAGAGCGGGATTATTCCAAAATTCCAATTACTAAGAATTTTTTTCCGAATCTAAATTACCAACAACCATATTTTTACGATTACAAGAACTAGTTTTTGCAGGAAACTCACTTCTCGACCAGACTATACTGAATCCGCGTTTCAACATAGAAAAATCCGTTGAGCTGTAAAATGTTTACCGGGTTGCCGGCCAGCTAAATTTGTAGGCTCTGCAGAATGATTCGACTATTTTTCTTAACAACTAAACAGAAGTTAATAGTTGGTAAAAGCTTCGTCGCCTTTGTCTAAAATGATTATGTAGCGAGATGTTTTGATAAATAGAGTAATTTTGTTGCAATTATGCTAAATTAAATCATATTTGTTTCGGGGAATTGTTCAACAAATAAGTTCATAAATATAGTGTAAAGCCCCTTAATGTTAGATAAAGTTAAGACCAGAGTTAAAGTATCATATGATATAAAAAAACAACTGTTAATTTAGGTAATTTAAAACTATGCTAGATATTAAATATTAATACTTTTTTTTCTGAGATTTTGTGTGCAATAATCTGGTTTTTTTATTTGTAGCATGCCTGTGTATTATTATAAAGGTAAAGAGCGTCTTCGGATAGTCGTGCGCAATCTGGTTGTGCCTTAGTCTACCTCTTTGGGGATATGAGCTTGAAGATATACAGATAGATTAAATATATTTGACACAGACTAAAGAAAATTTGTTTTACAATATTTGCTTTTTATACTTGCTGCACTATCCTTTCAAGAACGATGTGTTGGTGTAAAGGTCTAAAAGAAATCCTCATTTATTATTCGTTGTAAGTTTCTCAGGCGTGAAAGTATCTTTTATCGTAGGTTTAGGTGTATTTTTTGTAACTTACAGGTTAAAGTTTTATATCATTGGTACCTACATATTTCTTTATTTTATCTTTTTATGTAGTAGATATTTTCGACGATTCAATTTGCAAGAATCTCGTATTTGAAAGTTGGAGCATGATATCTAGTAGCTAATCTTCTTAATATATAAAATTAAAAGGTTCTTGTGAAATAAATAATTTTGTAAGTTTGTAGTATGATTTCTAATTGTTCTAAAATATTTAGCCTAATTATACTTACTTGTGAAAAAGGAATCAGGCAAAAGTTTGTAATAATTTAAGACTAATAGTTAAGACAAATTAAAGTCCCTCAAGTCGGCTAGGCTTTCGTATAAAAAAAGTGAGCCTCTGTTTGTCTAAATCATCGCATCGTACCTGAACGGAAGGACCAAATAACTAAAAAAGTACCACAGACTTGGAAAAAACACTTCCCCAGAGAGACCCAAGCATACTCCGCTGCCTTGCTGAGAGGCGCCCGCGTCGCGACCGGACCAGTTCAAGTCCACGTGAGTCATGTTCGCGTGACTCATCCGCGCGTCATGACTAGCCCGCCAGCAATGGGCCCTCCTCGCACTGCGAGCGCTCTTACGTTGAGCGACGGGACCTACCCCTCAAACTAGCACCACCCATACTGCTACCACAGAAGAGGTTATCAAAGAGTTTGTTGGAGCAGAATTTTGTCATCACGGCAAAACTGGCCAAAACGCAACTATAGGACGAAGAATGTATGCAGGCGATGGCAAAGCATCTTGACTGGAACGCTGCGCTTGAAGCAACCGTACAGGACATCCTCACGATGACCCAAGAATACGAAGAAACCATAGAAATGGCAGAAGCAGCCTCTATTTCACTTCCCCCATCTGCAATACCAGCTCGCAGGAAATGAGTTACAGAGGACGAAGAAGAAGGAGATGAGGTTAAGCGCCAATGCTTTCCAGCTAATGCCTCCGACCCAATCCTTTGCTTCAATAGCAGCCAAGCAAATGGCCTCAACTACGCAGTCTCAACTCTCAGGTGCCCAACAAAACCCACAGCTCAGACCAGATATCCCCCACTTGTTATGAAAACCCTGCCGAGCTGGGCCCACAACTTTAAGCTTTGCAAGGGAAAACTCGGATACGCCCCGAATGTCCGCCTTTTCGGAAGAGCAATGCGATTCATGCCCAAGGCCTAGATGGTTATTCCTCGCAATAATTGAGAGCAAATCAGACATTCTTCCCGGTATTTACAACATTAATGAGCTGCTGTACACGTCAAGAGTATAAATATAAATATAATATAAATCGAGAACTGGAGAGCCAAAAAGGGTCCTAATGCCATTACCGCCAATAATTCCGCCAGCCCTTTCACAACTGCCACAGGCCGCAGAAGTGCTTACATTGTGGAGTAGAACAAAGAGCTGGCGAATGCCCCTGTCCGAAAGACGAAGCACCAAAATATGCCAACTGTAACGGCCCTCACAGGGCCAACAACGCCTAGTGCCCGGTGTTCAAGAGGGAGTCAAAAAACTACTAGCAAGAAGTAAAAATAAATAAAATTAAACCAGGAAATTATAATTCACAAACAAAAATTTTCACTTTTCACGATAGGACTCTGAAACACTACATTTTTTAGACATGCGAATTACGAAAGAGGCTGAAAGTAATTGCCCAACGTGTGTTTAACCAAACTAAAAAAAGTAATCGGTATACATAGTTCTTTGCGAGTTTGGGTTACTAATAGTGTTGCCAACACTGTATTTAAAAAAGCGCTAATTATTTTAAAAATAAATAAAGAAATAAAAACACCTACCTACTGATCAAAACTTTAAATTATTTTAGGTAGTTTTTAAGAAAGAAAAAAATCACCTCCTAAGAAACAGTCCTAAGGAAGCGCGCTAGTCCTTCTAAACGTTCCTGCCAAATAGGACGGAAATACGTTTTGTGCTGCCATAACATACGCGTTAGGAAGGTGTTGATATTTCAATGGTTACACCACGTTTATTATTAACGTTTTCAATATTGGTTACTCTGGTAGTAACAAGTACAGTTGTAGGTTATACAACTAAACCTTCCTCGGAAACCACTCTATTTATGAATGAAAACCGTAATATAATAAATTCAGTAATTTTTAAGTTTATCGCAAACAGACAGACAGACAGATGGAGATCAGAGGTTTTCCCTTAGCTGGTCAGTAGCACCAAAACAAATTTAGCTATACTACTTATAATTAGTGTTATTTAATCATATTATGACGACGTCAAATCACTTATAATATCATCTATATATAACGATAATCTGAAGACATAAACACACACACACAAGCACGAGCGCACACACGCACGCAATAAGTTTATCTTTGCAACTTTTTTTTAGCTTTTTTCTGCCTTAAACCTCTTTGTCATTCTTGTGGTTGCTTGGTCTAAGCGCATCATAGTTTTTCGTTAAAAAATAAAAATTCATTTATTTTACATATACCATACATGAAGCACTTATGACGTGTTTATATAATACTAACTAAAATCTACCACCGATTAAATTATACGATTCATTCGAAAAAACTAATCGATAATAATTTCGGTGCTTACGCGATGTTTGCGTGATGTGTCGCTTGTTTCCTCTAATTGTAGTGTAACTAGGCAGCGCCCATTACCTACAAGCCCCAGGCCAGTTATTTTCCGATTCATATTAAGTAGTCTGTAAAATAATTACACATTTTGTGTTTTGCAATTATCTGTATTTCATACTCTGGTATACGACCCTTATGCAATTGCAACAAAGTTGCAATTTCCTACCAAAAACTACAAAATATTGTAGTAATAGCAAATATGTGTCTAATATACCTTTGTAAGTATGTGAAACTACTTATCTTTCAATCCGCTTGCTACCTATTTTCTGTTTTCGCAGAGGACTAAGACCAACATTGGGTAAAATTATGCCACTCACAACACAAGAACTGTAATACTGATTTTACAGTTCTTTGATTTGTGTAATTGGTTTTCGTACCTATGATTATTACTAAAATGTTTGAATAACAATTATGATAAAAAAATGAAATAGGTCCGATGAATGATAGTAAAAGTTCACCGAATGTACGAGTATAGTATAGCACCTCTAGATTTAAAGAGAACTAAGCCAAAAAATAGATAGGTACTCTAGTTAAGTTGCCGTAAAGGCTGGATAAAGTATAAGATCTTATTTACTTATCAGTTATTAAGAAAGCAACGTATAAGCTTAAATTTATATTAACCCAAGCTACATGGTTGTTTTAAATAAATCTTTTTAAAAACACCACGGGACAACCACGACGCGAATACCTAAAATCAAGAACCTAGGGCAGACCCACACTGCAACAGAAGCAGCAAGAAGCTAAAGGGAACTCACCAGCCTTTCAGGCGATGTTCAGGGGGTAAGTATTAAATTTTATTGCTTCTTGGCCCATTAATTTCAAGTGTTAAATTTGTCCATTTTTATGCATTAAGTTTATTGTGTTACTTCGTTCAATTGTGCTTAAAATGGCTGTAGAACAGAAATATGACACTACGGTCGATTTTCAAACGATGTCAATCCTTTTCTTATAGATATTTGTTTCTCCTAATCTTACAGTAATAAAAACGTTAGAATTTTATATAAATAGCGTAAAGAACGTGTTAGATCTAAAAAAATATAGGCGGGACCCTTCTATAGCTTGCCTAATAAGAAACAAATTAACGGGCAAAGCTGTAGAAGCATTACCTGAGCAAGCAGCAAGCAAGCAAACATGACGCGGTGACTACCTGTGCGTGGCCCTTTTTAAGTAGAAAAAGACAGTGTAATGCAAAAGAAAAGGAGGTATGTTTGTCTTAACTTCACCAAGTTAGTGTCCTTCTTGACCACTTGTGACGAGCCTACCGTCTCTCTGCTCTCAGTTTTTGTTAGATTTTGACGTTTTTGTGCTGTGTAATTTGGACTTATTTTTCATTGCGACTTTGATTGTGTTACACCAGAGATTTTTGCGACGACTTGGCTTTTCTACGAACTTGTTTATTGGGCATTTTACCTGATACTATGACTACCTGACACTAAGTATGTGGTAGAAGACAATATTCATTTATTGCGCTATCGAACATAAACATGACTACACGAACATTCGCGCAAGCGCCCTGCGCTGTAGAAAGAGAAGGAGATACTTCCTCTCCTATGCCGCGACGGCAGTTAACTCTCCATTCGTCTTACGAATTTTCAATCAGGTCACGTGTCCTGACGCGAGTTTAGAAGTTTTTACCCATTCCAAAAAAAGTGTGCAATGCCGCTAAAGAAGTTTTCACTTCAAAAAATTAAATATTCCCTACACCCTGGAAAAGGAAATTAACTTTATTAGAACACTTCATGGCGTAACAATAGTCAGGTGGTTTACGTTAATTTGCCCCGGATGTTTAATTGTAGCATGCCTCATAAATTTATTATGTTTAGCTTCGACGAAGACTTCACAGGTTTAATCGGTGTCGACTTACTTTGGTCGTTAGGTGCAAAGATAGATATGAAACGGATGATACTTAAAACCGACTCAATAACTATAGAGATAAAAGACGACATAACGACTTACTTTACGATTCATCCGAGCTTGGAGCAGGTCATAACGTTATCATGTAATTATTGCGACGGAGACGACAAGTTATTAGAACAGACTAATGAGTTAGGCTTAATATTTCCAGCCGCTACCGTGAGAATATCTATTGAAGAGTTTACTAACCCTTACTAAATATAAATTACATTTTAAGTAGATTAGAGAGAACGCGAAATTTCACCACAACTGATTTAGCATCTGGTTTTAGATGGCACCAAGTTGAAATGTCAACAAACGATATAGAGTAATCTAAATAAAATTATTTAATTTGCAATTTTCCGCCAAAAAAATATTAGACTTAATTTTAGAGAAAGAAAATATTTTGCAACCGAATACACCCATAAAAATAAGTAACATCGATGACTTTGAACCTGTAGATATCGAATCTTTATTAGATACCGCGATAATTCCAATCGGAAATAAATAATATTTTATAGAGCCCGACACACACACAGGTACGGTCCGGTACAAAGCCCCATTACTGAAATTTATAAAATTCCCGGAATCCCTGATGCAACAGGCAGACAGCTAAAAAAAATTCATATTAGGAGATGTACCGGTAGCGAGTTTAGAGTAGAAGATAGATCTTAAAAGTAAATTAGTAATTAAATACGTTTTCATTTCTAGAGCGAGATGGAAAAACAGTCAGTAAATTCCTGAAAAAACACACTATCGCAGATCGAATATTTCACTGTTACTTCTATAACGAGGAATTATACCGTATATTTAGTAAAGTTTTTTAATTGATATTTAACTAGCAAGGCCATAAACTAGTTCGCTGTAAAAGTAGTGACATTCATCAAAAATTAAAATGAATAATAAAAACACATAGAGGGGTACAGGAGACGTGCAAGCAGCTACATAGTAATTATCATTGGTCAGATATATTATTATTATTGGTTATAAAATTCGTCAATCAATGTGACAAATGCTTAAAATCCAAATATGAACACAATCCGTTAAAGTTGCCGTTAGCATTAACAGACACAAACCAATAGAACATATGTTAATGGATACCAGTGGAGATGTAACGTTTTTAACAATAATTAATAATATTTCGAAGTATGCATAAGTCATACCACTCTTAGCATCAACTAGTATCCACGTGGCGGAAGTATTACTCACATTATTCTCAATAAAGGAGAACCAAAAAAATTAAGGACAAAGTCGGATCCTAAATTAGATAACGAGGTTATTAACGAAATATGTGCAACACATATAAAATACATTCACTTTACGACTTCTTATAATGCAAGTTCTAACTGTATTCTACACTAGCTGAGATGATTAGCATCCACAGAATAACTGACAAAGACGAATCCACGAACTTGATGAAGTACGCGATTATTGCATACAATAACGCTATTTACTCCTCCACAGGTTTTACTATTATCAGGAATATTCAGTATTCTATATTCTATTATCAAGAATGCGAAAATAAACTTTGGCAAATTGTGGAAAACGTACATAAGTTAGTTAATACAAAGCCATCAAACGACAAACTAGGAGATAAGGTATAGAAACAAGTAGCTAAAACAGCTAGAAGTAGTAAATTAGAACCTAGATACATAGGGCCCTATACTATAGTTAGGATACATCCCGAGCAAATAGCAGAAATAGCAGGAAAGTACGTTAACTCAAAAAAAACAAGTGTGCATTTCCAAATATTAAGACGTCCTGTAAATATTTTAGGATCACCTTCACGCTCGTGGCAATCATCTGGCTCGCCGGAGTCACCACAATCGTGGAACCTATTGACAGCCATAATAGTGTGATGGTACTTAAAGAAGCAACGGTTCGGCACCAAATAGATACTTACCATTTAGTCGTAGTATATAATATCTCGCATATAAAATAAATATATATATAGAAGTATGTAGAGATTATTACACATTTAATTTTAAGAATACAAATATCTCTAATTATAAGGAAAGTCCAACTCCAACTCGGATAGGCAGCGTTCGGGAAGTTAAAGGGTATCTTGTCCAAATTACCGAAGAGCCTAAAGTCGAAAGTCTTCGACCAGTGTGTGCTACCAGTGATGACATATGGAGCTGAGACTTAGCCGTTAAATGGGGGCCTCTTAAATAAGCCCAGAGACGATCAGAGTGCTATGGCGAGAGCTATGCTCGATTTTTCTCTGCGATATATGATCCGTAATTCGGTGATCCACAAGAGAACGAGAGTAACCGACATAGTTCAGACAGTTAGAAAGCTTAACAAGCAATGAGCAGGTCACATTGCTCGCAGAACCGACAACCGTTGGGAAAAAAAGGTTCTGGAGTGGCGGCCCCGCACTGGAGGACGTAGTGTTGGACGACTTCCCACCCGGTGGACTGACGATCTGGTCAAAGTCGCGGGGAGCCGCTGGATGCAAGCGGGGTGACCGTGTCTTGTGGCGATCTTTGGGGGAGGCCTTTGTCCAGCAGTGGACGTCCTCCGGCTGATGATGATGATGATGTTGATGATGATAAGTAAAGTATAATCAGTAGAATATCTGATAGATAGCATAGAAAATAATTAGTTCATTTAGGATCAGAGAGAATAGGATTGGAAGGAATCAATAGGCGTAGATAGAAACTAGCATTGATAAGTGGACTGGGAAGAGTAGTTGAAGCAAATACTGGAAATATCGATCAAGAAGACGCCTTAAGGTTTGAAAGTCAAATCAAAGAAATTAGAAGGTGGAATTTAGATAATGAACAAAAAAGTAAGCAAACTGTAAAGTTAATGAAAGAACTTGTGATTTATTAAAATGACAAATTAGAAAAGTTATTAAGGGCCAGAGGCGAAGTAAATAACATGCAAGGCTATATTCATGCTATAACAATATACAACCAAGTTGGTACATGTTTACAGCAAATATGTGAACGGTTACTTACCCTAGAGAACGCAAAAGCTTTTGCAAATTAAGGCCAATTACATCCAAGCGCGTTAGATCCGAACTACCTAATTGAAGAGTTAGTTAGTATGCAAAAGGAAATAGACTTAAAAATACCATAAACACCGAATTTGAAACATATTCATCTTCTACTAAAATCAATTGCGGTAAAAGCCTATAAGTTCAAAAGAATCTCTTAATTTTGTCCTAGAAGTACCATTAGCGACTAACATTCGTTATGCCTTACTCCACTTGTATTCAATTCCTTATACCTAAAAGCCCTTACCTTGTCTTGGGTAGCAACAGATTCGCATACCCTTAAGAACGATGCCTCCTAGTAATTGAAACAGATGCTATTTGCCGACATATCGACTGACAAACACTTAAAAAATCCGTAGATTGTAAGTCTCAGCTTAAACAACATAAAGAACCACATAACTGTTCGTACGCCAAAGCAAATTACGAAAATAATATAAAACAACAAATAAAAGAAAATAGGTAGATCACAACTGTAAAGAGTGACGTTGTAATCGAACCAACATGTGGATGTAGTATACTAGAGAACAAGTAGTGTATCCTTGGTCACCGTCAACAACGAATGCACAGTCAAGATAGCAGGTCGAATTCGACGCACATACAAAAGATATATAAATATTCAAAAAAGTATTCCACTACCGAAAATTTTACAAAATTCCAAAAAACTTTTTAGTAAAAGTGGAACTGGGAGATGTTAGGCTTGGAAATCTTGAAGAAATACTGCAGAAAAAACTAAAGAAATTAAAAACCCTATATACTTGCCTGCAGTATCATTTAGACCAAATTGGTCGTTAGTCGTTCTATGTACAATAGCTAAAAACGTTAGTATTGGAGTTGGCGTCAGTTGGTACTTGAAACATTCCAAAGCAACACCAGCAGACATGCAGTTGATATCAGAGCAAAGCATGCAACAGCAACAGCAGTCATCGGCGCGCTTTGTATCTAAGGGGAGAGGAGTTACGTTGCCGTAAAGGCTGGATGTAGCATAAGATCATATTTACTAATTAGTTATTGATAAAGCAATGTATAATTTTACAATTGTATTAAAATCAGATCTCCTTCAGTACCGAACCTAGCTGGCTGTTTAAATTAAATCTTTTAAAACCAAATTTTTTTTGGTCTGCCAACATATCTCACTTCTCTATGTTTTTTGACGTCCTGTGTCCTTTTTGTTAAATTAGAGAGTATCGCTCCCCTTTCACCAACATAGCAGCATTGCGTTGCCATTCTTTGAAAAAATCAAGTTTTGGTATTATGAGATGTATAATATAAAACAATCCTACAGTATAATTATTCTAACGGTGTATATAAAACAACTTAATATACAGAATACTCTTGCCGTGTGCACAAGGACACAAAATGTAATTATATGGCGAACTACAGAGAGTGACATAGTTTTTTATCCCACTAACAAAACGGGTTCCTTTAGTAAAGCTAAAAAAAATAAGTCGGGGCTTAGTTGCGAATAACATGTAAACATAATATAAAATTAAAAATTATAAAATAAAATCAAAAATACGAATTTTCCATAAAATTTGTAATTTCAACGAAAACTTAAGAAACGCGCACGCCTGATAAGCGCATTTAAACGCTAGTATGATTTTGACCTTAGCATTTGCGTGATCAACTACTATTTATATAACACTATCATAAAATAAGATGTTTCTTACTTATATTCCTACCGTAAAATAATACTTATATGTAATCACTATTGTTTTATAGTATCACTTTTTTTTGTCTGAGGTCTGGCATTTCAAAGAGTATATAAATACTACGTAATGCCTCTTTAAGAATATAGAGCAACTACTTCGTGAATGGTATTAGGAATAATGAATATATAATTATCAATTTAATATTTACATACCTGGAATAATTTTTCATTTTATTTATTTTTAGAATGAATGATGCAATTATTAATTTTCTTGTAAATTCATAACTGTTTTTGACATATTATTTTAGATTTAGTTTATGAATTGTGAGCTTATATTATTATAATAAAATTTAGATCATCACATTTAATCTCATTTCATATAAGTGTAAGATTTGTGAGAAAAATAAGATAAATAGATACTTAAATTCTAAAATGTTAATTTGAATTGTATCAAATCTGTTTACCACCTATATTGAGTATTAACTATTCATTTAGTTTACGGTAGATAAGGATAAAAATTTACATTCTAAAACTTGTTTGTATAAATAAATAATCATGTAATGAATACAAAAAACAGTGTGTTAATAGTAAGTAATTAATTAAAATAACTAATTTCATAAATACCCATTAAAATATTTGCACACCACAAGTTGGTAGAATATGTTGGAACGCCTCAATAATTTTGTAACATCTTTGTAACATTCATATTCCACAAACAAATACTTTTTCTTTGTTTCTTTTTTTGTTGACTGTAAACTAGTTTTTTTGTTTTTTTGTATTAATTTTACAAATTGTAAAATTATGGACAGAATATAGAGCTCAAATCGAATAAGTAACCAACTAGCTATGTGTACCTATCCTACCTACCTAACTAGCCATCTATATTTGAACAATAAATAAATTACGAATTATGAACTTTACTACCTAGCCGCTCATAATAGACGTTGGTTAATTTTGTCGTTACTATTGCACTACGTGATCTGACTGTATGGTTGTTTTGCGAAGACTCTATTGAATTGATATAAAGTGAGTTCTTATTGATATCATGTTCAAGTTTCAAGAATAGGATAACCGATAAACTCACTTACCGTAGAGAATTATTATTATCATAAAAATTAACATTAACGTCTTCGGTATATACTAGCGCCATACTAGCGCTTACTATTCATTAATAGTAAATGAATATAAGCGTAAGAAAGCGAAAGTTTTTCAAACTAGACAACACAATGGATTAGAAAGGAAATTTTTTTCTTTAAGTAAAAACCACACAGGTAGAATTTTATCACCTGGCGAACACCAGGAAAGTTGAGTACCTACCTAAATAAATATTAGTTTTACGTAACGAGTTTCTTTTGGTAAACTGAAAGCAGCGCAGTAACTCAATCAACTATTAAAACAACAAAATAAGACCAATTTCGTTCAATAAATTCTAGCATCGCAAAGGCAATCACAAACAATAATGTTTCCAACACAGCGCCTCCAATGGATTTCATCGAGCTCGAGTGAAGTGAATCAGTTCATTAAATGTATCGATGAAACTAGAAACAAATGAAACTCTTAATTAGTTTAACTATAATTTAAACTGCTAGTAAGATGTAGAAAAGAACGCTGCATCCTGCCTGGCAGCTCGTAAGAGGCGACCGTATGTTTAAATGGGTTTATTAAATACTAACAGCGTAGACATGTACATACTTTTTCCTAGAAATAACGTAGCTTATGTTCATCAGCCATAATGTCTACTTCTAATGGTAAAGTATTTTATAAAATTGAACTACTAAATTTGGAGCTCACTAAATACAAACAAACATACAAACAATTAAATCTTTCCTCTGTGACATCTACAATATAAATGATATATCGACAGCGGCTTTTACGAGGAGCTCGGACCAACCAACCAACACAGGGAATAAGACACTTGGTGCAAACGTTCTAAAAATGCTCATACATTACGATAATTTTTTTAAATGTACAAAAAAAATAATATTCGGTATGCATGATACGCGTCTGGGAAACCATTTAAATACACATACATAATTCCAAAGCATTCGGTCAAGTCGTTAAGTAGTTGACATACCGAGAGAATCGCTACCTACCTTAGCATGGAAGGGTAATTCTCCTCTACCCTGTTATTATATTGCCAGTTCCTCGTAGCAACGGAGCATTTCCTTACATCACTTCACTTTTTTTTATGATATTGAAAGGTAAACAAGCAGATGGATTTCCTGATGGTAAGAAATTCACGCCGCCTAAAGACACTGAAGGTGGTAATGGTACGATACCAACCTAAGGCCGGGATGTTAGGCTTCGTGCAAAAGTAAATGTACCGGCTACTTTATCCTCTGAACCGGAACACTCAATTAAAAATTTGAAAATATCAACAAAACACGAGTAATCGTTTCACATCCCTATTTTCGAACAATAAAATCGAACTACAGAATACGTTTCCCAATAGAATATACCAAGATGTATATACCTGATATTTTTTCGGTAAGTCAGAATAAAGAAAATACATTCATTGGACATAAACAACATATTTCTGGTTGTTCCCAACGGCGAGTACTTGCACGGGCATAGCCAAGTAACTAGGATAAACCACAACAAACTTGCTCTTTGAGATAGACTTGTCTATTTTAAAGTGCCTTATTGTAACACCAGACCCAGTTATTGAACATAGCCATTTGAAGCTCTATTGGGACCGGTTCATCATCATGTCGCCAATAAGCCAGACATCGTGATGGTTGATCGGTTGGAGCACTGAGATTTTCTTGTTGATATCGATGTTCCATGTAACGTTAACCTCGTGAAAGCTGAGAAAGAAAAATTGTCAAAATACATAGACCCGATAGTCGAGTCCGTAAACGATCTTATAGCGAAGAGTCTCGACCGGCACCTTAAGAGATTCTCTCTTCAGCCCAGGGTTAAAAGCCGGATTCAGGAGGCAGTTATTTTGGGGACGACGGCAGGCATTGAGCGGAGATTCTTTAGTCTGTCTCCCTGACCACTGACGGTTTAGTAGTAAGAGAATCATCTTTGTGACTATTTTTTATATTTACATTTTTAAAATAATTTTCTTTAAATGTATAAACTTAGAAAATAAAAATCAATGTTAATAAATAATCATATTTTTTTATTTCAGACAACAATGATCCGTATTTGCAAGGCACTACAATTTATAATTTTAAAATAATTTCGTATATATTAACATCATCCTATGCCACAAAATAATAAATTACCTACAATCAAAAATAAATTATTCAAAATTAAACTTTAAGATATGATGGATCTAATAAGGTTCCGTTTATTGGCCTTGGCCACGGAACCCTTAAAACGGTAAAATTAGTCACTTATAATTTTATATATCAAAATTCATCATAATGAATAAGCTCAATCGCAATAAACTCTGGTTGGCTATGCTTCTAATCTATTTGATCAATGCGTGCTTCTTACTTGCTTCTTTATATATTTTAAATGAAACAAAAAAAATAAGTTAAATAAAAAAATCTAAAAGAAACTTAGTTAAATTTCATTTTTTTTTAATTTACTTCAAAATTAACATCACAATTATAATTATTTAAAATAATATTAAAAATAGTTAAAAATAAAAACACTATTATTTAAAATAATATTTTAAATAAATATATAATAAAATAATATTTTAAATAATACTATTGACAACGTAGATTGTACTTAATTCCTAAGAATAAAAATTGATAAATTTTGTAACTGAAAGTCGCAAGTTGTTTCACTTTGCAACAAAATCGATAAAAAAAGTATCTTCACACCTAAATCTCCGAAGAAGTAGACAGAAGCACAACCACAGCACTCGCGACTAGCCGAAGACTCTAAGTCCCACAATGTGATAGATGCCAAGCGTTTTCCCAACCGGGCACATATTCGACCCCGGGCAACGTTATTTTTGTAAAGAAAATTGAAAATATACATTTTCTACTTTTTTCTTGCCAGACCCCGGAATCGAACCCAGGACCTAAAGAAATCAAGTCCGACGCCGCACCGCTAAACCAAAGGCGTTAGGTTTGTATAAATGTTTTTATTTTATTATATTTATTTATTTCTTTATTTAACACAAAACACTTTATTGCACACAAAAAACTAAAATACACAAAATACACGAGAAGTTAAAAATGCACAAAAGACGAGCTTATCTCTAACTAAAGAAATTTCTTCCAGCCAACCCAAAAAAATGAAGATGTGAAAATAAAATGAAAGGCATCATGTACAAAAAACAATTAACTATAGCTATACTTATGAGTAGAACAAATAAATAATAATATAATAATCAAGTATGTAAAAAATAAAAGAGGTACAATTACAATTATTAAAATATCTTAGTAGGATAACAAATGAGTATGTTATTGTGTCAACGATAAGTAATGTTCTTTCAATCTTTTCTTAAAAGTAAGTAAAGAAGGGCTGTCACGAATCACGGCAGGAAGGGATTCCACAATTTTATTGATTGGAAAGTACAAGATTTAGCATAACAATTGGAGTGCGAAGCGGAAAAACGAAGTACAGAACTACGGTTGGAGCGACACGGGGAATCAGTAGAGTGCAGAAAGCTAAAACGTTCCCACAGGTATGAGGGAGCTGACGGGTCGTACAGAATATTATATAGGAGAGATAGAATATTTAAATTTCTGCGGAGTCGTATAGGAAGCCATTTGACTTGAGCTCTAAACATGGAGACGTGGTCAAACTTACGGAGATTAAAAATGAATCGGATGTACGAATTTTGGAGCTTCTCCAATTTATTTAGGAGAGATTCTGTAGCATTAAGGAAACATACATCACCATAATCAAGAATATGTATGTGTGTTGAGAAGAATATGAGAAGTGAAATTTTCCTCGTGTTGGTCGGGGTCCCTTGCAGAATAGACTATCTGCCTTTCTGCCAGCCAGCTCGTAAAAGGCGAGACGCCTAGAGACACCGTATCATCCTACTAGGTGGTATAGTTCCGCAGAGACTCACCCGGATTAGTACCACCGCCTTACCTATTCCTGGCACCAAAACATCAGTGCTTGCCGTTGACGTGCTCCGGTTCGGAGGTTAAGAAACACCTGTAAAGTTACTTTTGCTCGAGGCTTAACATCCCGGCCTCAGGTTGGCAACGCATCAATACCACCTTCTCTAGGCGGAGTCTCGAGGCGGCGTAAATTTCTTACTATCAGGAAATCTTGGGGCTTGTTTGGCTTCATATATCATAAAAAATGTGTCAGAATTAAATGCATCTCTGTTAGTTTAATACGGGTATGTTTCGTCTGCTTTGCAGTTAGGCATTCCTGTTTGGGGGAATTATGTAGAATTAACTAGGCTCTCTAGAGTTTAGAAGAAGAGTATACCTGCGATATGTAGTGTCAATCAGTTACATTCATGCAAGTCACTTTAAAGTCACTTAAAATATTTACCGTTACCTTGTTTACATATATATTGGCTGTATGTATAACATATTTAAAAAAACATCACCAGTTATTTTAAATAAATGCTAAAGTCTTAGGTTTGTTTAATTTTAGAAATAGTAAGAAACTGCATCGGCTGTCCAATATCAAAACCTAGCAAGGGACATTGTTTCTAAATATAGTCTCTTAAACTGTCTAACGTATTTTGTTTAGCTGCGTCATATGCAAAAACAACCATTTTTATCTTCAACAGGACCAGAGTTATAAAAAAACCAAACCTAGTAAGTACACGCCCTAATCCGAAATAACGAAGTCAGAAACCTTGCAAGTTACATTTCCAAGTCCAAAAACTTACTAAATGCAGCACATACTAGATTTTTGGTTTTGGAAATGAGACTTGCTGGGTTTTTGATGTGGAAGTGTTTCATACTAGGTCTTTTAGTTTTCAAAGTTACTGAGGTATGGGCCAATTTTTCAATGACTTCGCTTAGTAAACAATAGCAAGTGATTGTGAAGTCCGACTACGAACATTTTAGAGATGATGATTCAATTGCCGATCCAATGTATTTTCCTAATTCTGATTTTGACGAAAGTACAATTTTGAACATAAATGATATTAATTGCAAATATTTATAACATTAGTAAGGCATATAAAATTTGTTGAATTTAACTTTAACTGAACTTAACTAACTCATCATGTAAGCTGCATTTATTGATTATACTACTAAAATACTATGCAGTATTTTTAATGGTCCAAGAAAACGTTTATTTTGCTTTTCCTGTGAAATTTGATCAACTACACTTGCTAGGTTTTGATAATGGACAGCTACACATGTGCCTAACCAATAACTCAATATTTACAAAAATAACGTGTATTGCATGTCCATTCGTATATACAACCAAATTCCTGATAATCTTAAATCACTTCCATTAAACAGATTTCGAAAAAAGGTATTCAACTTACTTTTAGAGAAAAATAATTATAATGTTTTTAAAAGATTTTCTTGCAGATAAGAATAAATAATACAGTATTTCTAATATGATTAATTTAATTGCAGAATGTTGGGTTGCCAGGGAGTTTGTTTCGCCGTTTCTTCTCCTGTCTGGCTAGGTTGGGAAACGGTGGTAGTTTACGGTAGATAAGGATAAATTAATTAACATTCTAAAAATTGCGTGTATTAATAAATAATCATGTAATCTCAATACAAACAATAAATAGTGTGTAAATAGTAAATCGTGAATAAATAATTAAAACCTATTAAAATATTTGCACACCACAAGTTGGTAGAATATGTAGAAACGCTTAAATAATTTTGTAACATCTTTGTTACACTCATATTCCGCAAATAAATATTTTTTCTTTCTTTCTTTCTTTTTTCTTTGTTGGAAACAGTGGTAAGACATGGCAGATTGGTTCTTGTTGCCGGGGAGTTTGTTTCGTAGTTTCTTCGCCTGACTAGCTAAGTTTGGAAATGGTGGTAGTGGATGGTAGATAGGGTTAAATTTATTTACATTATACAAATTGTTTGTTTTAATAAGAAATCATGTAATGAATATGAAAAGAGTAAATAATAACTTAATAGTTAAAATAACTAAAAAAAGTAACTAATAGTTAAAATAACTATTTTGATAAATACTTATTAAAATATTTGCACACCACAAGTTGGTAGAATGCCTAATTAATTTTGAAACATTTTTATAACACTCATGTTTCGCAAATATTTTTCATTTTAATTTCAATTCATTTCATGAAGTAAACAAATCATATTGGTATTGGAATTTGATAGCCATCTTTTTGACATTACTTAGATGTTCTTGTGTTTGGACATTTGAATAACTGCAGCAATGAAATGACGATACGAGTTTGATCTGATCGTCATAAAATTTAGTTTGCAGCTAGTTTATAGTACGAAAAAGATTATAAGCTGTTAGATAGTTATTCCAATATTTAAAGGGGTTCTATAGGAAGAAGGGAAAATATAGTCATGTAAGTTCATCAATTCTTAGGATGACAACGCACCACTGTTGACTTTGGATTTATGCAATATATAATTTTTATGATCATGTAACTGCTCGTTTATCTTACGATTTTATGAATGAAATCTATTATTATAATAGTAAGTACATATATAAAATTATTTCTTATAAAACAGCTTTAGCGCTCCCAACATCTTTGTAGAATACTACAGCGGAGCAATATTGAATATCAGTTTTTTTATGACTACAAATGGGTGGGCGTACCAAATTTATTTATCTTTTTTATTATACCACCACGTATTGTATTGTTATTTAAGCATTATTATAAATACATAATGATAACGAAAGAGTGATGGCGCTTTCGCAATATTATCAATTCTGAGTAGATATGTAGGACGTTAAATTACTCAAGGCAGAGACGAATTTAAATATACCTTCAAACCTCAAGTTTTAATTTGGCCCAATTAAGTGGACGCAATGATAAAAATCGTGATATCAAATAGGTTATCCGGCCTACTAATAAATTCTCAAAAATAATAAAGAAAACGACAAACGTCTCAACGAATATAACATAATATTTAGACTTCTATGACAACGACTTTTTTCTTATATATCTATATGTATGTATATTAAATTTACTACAATAAAACATATTAAATTTAATAATATTAAAAAAATATATATATTTGTGTATCTAGTATACACAAATATATAAAAATATTTTTTTCTGCTTGGCTGGACTTATGCGTGGTATACACTCATAGATCTGCCTGAGACAGTCAGATATATTGTTATAAAACGATGATATATATGTGGAAAGGTGTACGAGTTGATTCACTTAAGGGAGCGTACTTGTAGTTAAAAAGATAATCTACTCAGTGAAGATATTAATACGTCTGTTCTTAGAAAATTTATCTAATTGTTGACATACTCTACATTTTATTTTTTTGATGATTTACTACTATAAATTACATTTTTTAGAATGTTAACAAAGGATCATCTTGTGCACCCCGATGTACAAGAATGTCCCTGCGGCAGGGGCAAGATGATCCCAGAATCATGTTGTCCCACTCGATGTTGAGTTTAACATAGTTTATGGGAGAGTTACATAAATAAAGCCATGATCAGAGTTTACCATCTCTTTTATCAATATAATCAGTCTCCATTACAATGAAAGAAGAAAACAATAATCACACTGTATGAGATCTGTGTAAAAGTAATTATATATTTAATAAAATTATACAATAATTTAAACTTATCTACTCAAACAATTGATCTATTACAGCAAATTTATTTTTTTCACCAAATCCAATCACATGTCAAATTCATAAGGATCGTCATCACTACTTATCACTGCACAAGCATGCTTCTTGTTAAAATGTTATGTGTAAATATTTGGCACCCATAACATTTTATTCATCCCTCGCCCCGATAATCTTTGAAAAATGTTTCCGTACAGAAAAGTCATTCTGCATCATCTTTGTCGTCAGACGACTCTAATTTTTCCTTTTGCGTAACATTCCTTTTGCCTACACCTTTCACTTTCTGTTTCTTTTTAGGATGAGCTTTTTGACATTAAGTTGTTTTTTTATTGAAGTGAAACTTCTTTATCGGGGTTGGAAAAAAATTTAGTGTAACATTTTTTCGTTACGCGTCACATTTTTCCGTTACGCGCCATCTTTTTCTTATCCCTACCACGCGTGATTCGAAGTATACTTTCTCCAGCGTTATCAAAAGTTAAGTATAGCGCTGTAAAGAATAAATCTAGTAAGCATTATTAATTCTAAAAACAATTGAAAAAACAAATCAAATGATAACTTAAAAATAAAACAAAGCAATTATTAGTAAATAAAAACATGTGTGTGTGTAGATATTTTTTAATTATTTGTTTCTAATGATTTATCTATTCATTTTGAATTCTATAAAATCATTGCATGTCTACAAGATTAACTGCCATCAAATAATTGTATTATTTTGAATAGATAATTCCAATTATTTGCTCATAACTTGTGTAATTGAGTAAGTTATTAAATATTTGCTTTGAATTATTTTTACTAAGTTATGTCATGAAATATGAATATCGACGGTCTAATTAACAATAGGTCTAACTTCTTATTTTATAGAAGGTGATTTTTCAAAATTTTGATATAGCAAACTAAAATATTATACCTCTATTAGTTATTAAATGGTTTTTTAAAGTGATAATAAATTTTTAACTAATTGTTTTTTCGAATAAATGAAAGATTTTCTAAAATGGAGTTAGACAATTTGCTAATTAGAACATCGATATTAAAGTTCTTTATATAATTTTCGTAAACTGATTAACTAATTTTTAGATTAAATAACGGCAGAATCTAAAAAATGACAACAATGGTAATGACTATGAGATCATAATTGATGAAATACAATAATTATATCTAGCAACCTTGCAGTTCACTATGTGACTACTGTGACTTATGAATCATAAATAAATAAAATTTTGCTTTATTAAATAATAACTTTAGTTAAATTACACTGTACTTTTTTAGCTATTGACGTTTTTCAAAATATAAGCTCAGCCCTATGTTATACTCATCAAGAGCTTTCATGTGAGTACCCACATGCATTTTGATATATTTTTCATATATACATATATATAATACATATAAATATATGAAAAATTGATGTGGGTA
>NJDC01001088.1:37754-48915 GCA_002245475.1 Calephelis virginiensis
TACTACAATAATGCGCCTTCTAATCGTCTGCTTGTTTGCCTTCCAATATCATAAAAAAATCGCAAAACGTCATCATTGTCACTCAACTAATTACATCGAATCATAACCAACTAGCACCCACTATATTCATCAGATATGGCTTCAACTGCCTTTTTTTCCAAATTCAAATCACCACTTTGTGACAGCCGTTTTCAATCGGAAGAAGATATTAAGAAAATTCGTGGCAAGAACAAAACTCAATCCAGGAAACAGCGTTCTAAAAATGTTTTAATAATTGGATGATTTGTTGGTATTAAAAGTATATCGTTTCTGAAGGAGTATTCGTTGACAGTGATAAAATATGTTTTGATGAATAACAAACAGTTTGTGTATTATTGATCTTTTCCCAGTACTTTCTTCATAGAGTAGTACAACATCATACTTAGTAATATTTATTGGATGAGGCCTGCAACAATCTGTGATTTACGTGTTTTGAAGGTAGGACATTGTGTTTTTTCATATTTGCTATAAAAAATAATAATTTGATTTCAATTTAGAAACAAATTCAAATTTTATTCGCTTATAATGCACGCATGTATTTATTATTACATCATGAAAAGCTCGTTGTGTTGCTTTCGCATCTTGCAGAGTGTAACTCTCGACACAATATTTACGTTAAGTTATTAAGACAGCTTTAATTTTCTGTAAGGTCCTTTCTGGCGATTACAATAATATTATATTCAAAGTTGAATTCGTGTATCTAGGTAATCTTTGGTAAGTACCATTTAAATTCCAGCCATAGGCTTGTGATTAATAATCAATAAACCTATCTACTTGTGTGCCTTCTTGTAAAAAAATTAATTGCTTTTTTTATCTTTTGTAGACAGGTAAACAAAGACAAGGCTTATTCTACAATATTCTTTCATATTCGGTAATTTGAAGTCTAGGGATCTTGCAACTATCAGAATCAGCATCAGCAACAGCTGATTATCAGCATTGTTTTCAACATCAGCATCCGCATCCGCATTAATCCATGCTGATTTTATTGCTGATATTCAGGTCGTGACATGTCCGTTGAGTTCGCGGCTTTCCTTCCACGGCGAGAATTTTTGGCTTCAAATTTCATTGATATCTAAAATACACCGTTCGTCACTGACACACTCACAGTTGCACTGATGATCTTCAAAATGTACTTCCCGAAGTGCTAGAAAGCCGAAATTTGGTATGTAGGTAAACAAAGTTCAGAATACAAAAAACACTACAGTGCTTCCAGATAAACTAACAAATTTCGCTCCCCATCCCCTAAAATTGGGGAGTGAAATATCACCCTGATTTAGCGCCAAATGTTATATGTGATCAATAAAGTAGGTATCAAAGAAAAAAAGACAAAGACAGAGAATGATATAAAAAACTAGAGCTATTGATGTGCAAGAAATACACCTAAAAAAAGACGGGTTGCACTCCGGGAGTGTCGGCAGAAATGAAAACTTGAATATTAACGTTGTGCATTTTTGATATTTTGGAATGGTTAGAGAATAATTTTGCACGAATTGCTTTAGTTATATTATTAAAGTACTATAATTTAAGTGGTATAATATCTAATAGTCTTGTGCTTAATCGGACATTTTTGGGTTCGCACAGTAATCGTACAATCCGTAAAATGTACTAGTACACCTTATTAGTACTATTAGTAGCTACCTATTAGTACTCGGTGCTAAACTATGGAACTTCAATACGCTACCTACTAATACGGCCACTTCATAATTTACCTCGGCCAGTTAAAACAGTATTACATATGAGATAAAATATGATGAAATATTTAATTTTCAAAGTTATACCTAGATAATTCAATTTAATATAATATATATGTGCAGGTATATCGATTTTCCTTCTACTATTATTTCCTTTGTTAAACTTACAACCGGGACCTCAAGAAGTCAAGTCCGACGCCAGACCACTAGACCACAAAGGCGATTATTTAATACTCCAGAATAACGCTAGAGGCCGAATCGCACTAGTTTTTGCGATTGTTTTACATTCACTCGTACTGATATTATCCATTGCGAATCCTATACTGTTCGGAAATATGCAAGCAATACAAAAACAGCAATGAATCTACGTTTTATTTTAGATCTCACACAAGCGACCTGCAACGCCATCTTGTTCGCGCATGCGCAGTGCGCCGTCTTACATTCTGACGATCTGACCTGAAATTAGAAGTTTTTAACCATTCCAAAAAAGTGCGCAACGCTGCTAAAGAAGTTTTCACTTCAAAAAGAAAAAAAAACTGAAAAGACTACATAGCAACTTATAAAAAGAACCGAAATCAAACCATTCACGTAAAATGTTGCCAAGACGACCACATAAGATTTGCCCTGAGAAAAGATATCAGTTCTCATGTAAAGCCAAGCTTCTGAATCTACACGGTCTAACTCTACCGACCCTAAACTATACAAATTCTAATAATAATAAGTAATAATGTATGGCTTGGCTATTTCGTTACTTACTTCAGAAACTAAATATTCGCATCACCTCCACGATGGCAGGGAAACAGGGAAGCCTTATATTTTTACTGATATTATGTAGAATTTATGAAGTTAGGTTCGGTAGAGCTAGGTCGTGTAGATTCAGAATCTTGGCTCTATATGAGATATGTTATCTTTTTCACAGGGTAAACCTTATGTGGTTGTCTTGGCAACATTTTACATGAAATATTTTGAGATATAGTATTGTAAATAATGCCTCCGCCACTAAAAGTGAAGTATGGAAGTACTTTACATTAGTAAATAAAGATATACTATTTTCGGAAAGGATTAGTCTGGTAATTAAACCAAATTTGCCCGCGGATTGGAAAAGTGTCTGGTTGACGATAGGTTTGCCTACTATCACATTGTGGGTCTAAAGTACCTACGGCTAATCGTGGGTAATCTGGTTTACTTCTGCCTACTTATTCAGGGATATGTGCGTTTTTTTGTTTTACATATGTTTTTTTTCATTAAATCGTCATCTGCATCAGCATCAGCTGATATTAAAAAAACCTACATCAATAACAACCCTGATTTGAACTATCGACTCCATGGAATTTTTTCCAACGCTATAAATAAAGCGCTCGGTTACAATAACGTCCATACGTTTCCGTATATTTAGAGAGCTCCATAAACAACATTGGTGTAACACGATTTATTTCCAACAAAACCTTTTGCATACAATAGATTGCCTTTCTGAATTTTCGACAAATTATTTATATATTTTATTGAATCAGGCGTTACTTTGCGGAAATCCATTTTAAAAGATGTAAAATAAGCCTTTATTTTGCTAATTCCGCGTAAGCAGTGTAACCGTTGTGGCAAATAATCCTCCAAACGACACAGAATGTGACAAGCCTAACTGACGTTCCCACCACCCACCTCCGCGACCAGAACACGATTATAGGAATAGCTCGGGAAACAATATAAATTGTCACGTTCTTTACATGTGACAACCCTACCTAAAGTTCCCACCTCCCACCTCCGCGACCAGATCACAAATAGAGTCCGAACACGGGAAACAAAACCACTTGTCACGTCCTTCGCCAACTTTGTCGAAGCACTCACCACATAGAACACCAAATCGCACTCGACGTACGTTTCGCCTCTACACCGAGGCATCTTCAGGAATTCGACCGTACCGTACAAACGACGACACACGAGTCAACGAGTGTAACACGAGTTACACTGCTTACGCGGAATTAGCAAAATAAAGGCTTATTTTACATCTTTTAAGTTATTTATATTTAAATCAAGTTTTAAATAACTATTGCATCTTTTTACAATTGTTATTACAAATAAAACGGGGCTTTAAAATAATAAATAAATAATAATAGTATAATATAAATAGTAATTAATAATAATAATTAGATTTTTCTTTATTTGCTAAAATCTTGTATTTTAAAGAAAAAGAAAAACGTATGGTAAGTAAAATTGCTTGTATTTGTACGCAGTGCGCAGGAAGCTTTTTCTATCCGTGACATCTGTAAGCTTCTTGGATTCTGTGTTATTATATTGATTGATTATTTTTGTTATTTCAAAAAATGTGAAAATTGGTCCCAAGCTTAGGAGAAGTGCTTAAATTTAAATTTCAAAATATATTGTTTCGTTTCTATTATAACATATTTGTTTGTATTGTTGGGTATATACAATGTCTAAACCTACTTATAATAAAAATTTAATGTATGTATTAGTTCTTTGATATAAACCATGACTACAGATATTCCTGTATTTTTTTAGTCATGAGTTTAGAAACGACAACAAAACTCAGAATAAAGTGACTGAATATCTTGAAATCCAGAATGTAGAGAAGCATTTAAAAGTACGGTCATCGTACATATAGTATACATAAACATCTTTACGCCACAGGACTGTGGAGAGTAGGTATCGAGTATCAAGTGAACCACTCGACCCGACTTTATTCTTAATAAACCTTAACATCAAAAGCGTACCTGCTTTACCTCATTGTTCTTTAAAATATCAGTTTTTGTTATGAAAACTTGACAAATAAATGCAAAAATATCAGCCTTCAGCGATGTAGTGTCGTGAAGTCTATTAGTTGACGCAAAAGCTATTAAACGGATTTAGTTAAAACTTTACATGAGTATAGTTTACACCTCAGAATAATTGCACATAGGTTACAATTACACTACGGCACGCGAGCGAAGCCACGAGTGGAAGCTACAGCAAAATATTTTAACGATGGCTGGAAAGTGATTTCGGGACAGAATGGTGCTGTGCTAAGCTAAGAGAATCCCGAATAGCTGAATACCTTGAACTTTTGCTTTGAGGACGTCAAGATAAGTAACATGTATGGTAACCGGAAGTCTTCCACAATGGTTCTAAAATCCCGGCCACAGCGTCGCACCTGTCATATCTATGGGGACTGACACAGTTTTTCCTTACCATTTGTAGACCCTTGCGTTTGATCGGTATCTTATACCATAAAAGTAGAACATATATATGAACATAGCTTGTTAACAAACTTTTGAGGAACATTTGAACACAATACCTTTTAAAAGCACATTTAGCATATAACCTTTAAAATGTGACTTTTGGTTGTAGTACGTGCGGCTAATATCCAAAAGACAGGAACACAAAACAGGCTAACGTGAGAGTGCCAGCCTCCAGCGATTTAGTATCGCGAAGTTCCTTTAGTAATTAGCGCCATAGAAATTTGCATACTCAAAAGCTTACGTCCGCCGTTTATCTTCTCATTTAAACACTGTTACGACAGGCGCGAGCGTTAAATTGTATGTTCAAATATATAAAGTTATAATATTCCTGAATTATGCTAATAATTTATTACAAACACGAAACGTTTCATTTATTGTTGTATACAAATGTAGCTTTGAGTCTATAATTTTATCCTTAAAATTATTAATGCGCGTTATTAATAACAACCATTATATACCTACATAACATAACATAACATGCAGGAGTAGGGAAGTGACGACCCCACCGCCACCAGTATGCCTCCAGTGCAATCAGTCAATAGACGAACGGCGGTCAAACCGTTCAAAGGTAGGTGGAAGTAAAATTGTTTTTTTCTGTTCAACTGAATGCAATCGCGGAACCCACTTCGCACCTAAAATATTTGAGTTCGTTCATAAGTAATGCCTATAAACTCGGCTATCTTTCTAATTTATAAACTGCGGTCTCTTGTAATTAAATCAAGTACTTTTTTAATATTTTCGTCAGTAGTCGACGTCGAAAACCTTCCAAATCGGAGTTCAACTTTAACACTCTCTCTCTCTGCCACGCTTGAATTCTGTTATCCGTTTTTGACGGATGAATAAGACAGAGCAGAATTTTTTAATGTACTGACAAACTAAGTATCACAAAGGTGCATATATTTTTAATTACGTTTATGGCCATTTATCATTTGTTTAAAAAACATAATAAAGTTATATGGCTAAGGACCCATACCTCGTTTTTCTGTAAAATATTACCAACAGCAATTTATTTCATTATAAGAACGTATCCAAATCCGTTAGATATGACGAGATAGTATAATTGGTTATAATGGATAACGCGGAGATTTCATCGTATTATTAAATCTCCGTATGGAAAAAACACAATCGGAAGATGGAAGCAATGTTTCCACCAAGGTCACCTATGTGGAAGGCATGATATGGATGATGCTTAAGTATAAAAATAGATAGTGTCAAAGAATAATAAAAAGGAGTAAAATTTCCACGCCTATTTTCAAATATTATTCATTTGGAAAATGACAGAAGCGAGTGTTAACTAAGTGACTAAAAGGCACATCGTATTTTACCCGAGCTTTGTGACTTGTCTGAGCTTAATAATTACAAGGTACTGGTAATTGAAGGCGAACCAACCGCGTCACGCTCATACAGCTGAGGGACAAATTACAGTTTCACATTACATACAACACTCACGCCATGTTTAAAATGTAATTTTTTCATTATCCACACAGTGTGCTGTAAAACCTTAATTACATCTGTCTGGAAAATTTAAATACGAAGTGATTAATAATAATTTGTTTCAGTTAATTAACATTTAATTGAAATTCACTTTTATTTACTTTTTTTCATGTTCTCGATGTGCAGTTTGGAATTTCATTCGATATCTGTACCACCTGACTCTGCAAACTTCATACCGATTTTTTGTTTGTAACCCACATAGGACAAAGTTTATTCCTTCACGCACAAACTACTGAACGGATTTGGGTAAAATATAGACTTGTTATCGTCGGCACTCGGTGGAATTCCATTGTATACATACTTTTTTGTAGTATACTTGTACTTATCCATTATACACTTTATTTAATACTTTTCGTTACTTTATAGCCAACCGGTTTCGCTTTTCACAGGAAATTTTTAAAACTTCACAGGAATATAGTATATACATCAGAATAACATATAGGCTACAAAATATAATAAATATATAAATTGGTTCGCTGGCAAACGCGCGAGTGGAAGCTAGTAAATTATATAAATAAAATGAAGTAAAACTACTAAAGACTGACATTAATTTCAATATTGTGTACAAAAAAAATCTATACTGTGTATGCAGATTAGAAATAGAGGATTCTTCTCGATATTCCTAAGAATTCATAATCAAATTCTTACTTTGGGGCAAAAGTGGTTCCAACCGAAAGTACAGTTTTCAATGTATATACATTTAAAAATGTATGTATAGCGCGGTTTATTATTTGAGTTCTCTAAGTATCAAACCAACTTTGAGTTACATGGTATATCATAATCTCACCCTCATAGGGGTTTAATTTATACTGATTAAAATATAGGTCAGTACCAACAAGACCACTGAGTGGTGTGCAGCAACTTGTCCGGGAAAAAACGGTGGACCCCTAGTCTTACCTATTCCTGCCGGTCCGCCGGTTCCGGTTCCGGTCCGAGGGTGGCCGTTAGACTTGCACAATAAGCCTAAAATCCTGGCCGCACAAAAGCAACGTGACATCTATGGTGACTATAGGTTATGGTTGTCCCTTACCCTCAAGAGACCCATGTGGTTGTTCATTGACCTATTCTGAAATTCAATCTGAATTTTATAAAATCTACGCGATAAAAAAAAGTTGAATGTTAAAAGTCATAAGTTGAAAATTTTGCAAATCTTGGATTTTAATAATTTTCCGATTCCAAATGACGACACAAGACCTTCAAACGATGAATACCTACTATTCAAATTAATGTACCGTTTTTATTAGATACTGATATTCAGACATTTGAAACACTAATTATTTATGCATTTATAGATTAATTAAAAAATTTCATCCTCGTTGTATTTTTATGTTGGCACTTGCCGTGTGCTTGGATTAAATTTCATTAAAATCAATTTAATTTATTTTTAATCAAAAAATTCTCACGCACTTTTACGCATTTTTTAATATTAGAGATAAGCAGACACACACGGCTTTGCGGATGGTAAGAGACAACATTGCCAATCAACACTATAGATGTTACAGGCGCGTCGCTGTTTTAAAGGATGGGATGGAAGGCTTATTGTGCCAGTCTACCAGCTACCCTAGCCTCCAGACTGGAACATGACAGCGTCATCATGATCCCTACCCGGGCAGGATGCGGCACGTCACTCTATCACCAGTGGTCTTACAAGGTGCTTGAAAGACAGGTAGATAGTTAATTTTACTGAGGAACCATAGATCCTGACCAACACGAAGAAAAATGTCCAAGGAACAAAAAGTTTTATGCAAACTATTATTCCGGGTTGAATTTTAAAACACCTTTCCTTAGTGGATGCTTACCTCATAAGATGAACACGTGTGCATAATAATTTTTAGTTTCTTGCTCTAAGAGCTTGGCATGAAGGTTGATACATAAGTAAATATTTCACCTTACACCTTTGATTTGTATATATACAGAAGATATCTGCAAGTAGGGCGAATAAAAGCCAATCACATAACACTGACCCGCGGGAGTTAATCGGAATTTAATGGATTTTAATCAAATGTAATAACCTGAAGACCCTAACCCAGAACTAGAATTATTTAAAATTCTATCAACTATCATTTATAGACATGTCATTTAAATAAGATACCATAAAGCTGTGAGCATGTTTGTAGCTCATGGCTCTTCGGACGCGAAGAGACAACCACGGCCAGACAGGTAGTCATTTATTCCATACAAAAGATACAAAGTAACACGGGCACTCAAACAATCCTTTAAAAAAATTGTTTCGATTGAATTAGATTTAAAAAATTTAGAGTTTTCTAGTCTTTTTGTCTCTTTATAATTAAAAAGTAATGGATTATCTAATAAGTTTTCAGTATTCCTGTAGTTACTCGCCCGGATTGGTACCACTGCCTTACCTATCATAACGTCAGCGCTTGCCGTTGACATGTTCCCGTTCGGAGTGTAAGGTAGCCGATAAACTTGCTTTGGTTGGCAATGCACCATTACCACCTTTAGTGTCTCTAGGTGGCGTGAATTTTTTACCACCAGGAAATACGTTTGCTTGTTGGCCTTCCAATAATATAAAAAAAAGTTGAGTTTTCGGTAAATAGTTACTGATAAAACTACATTTCGGCAGATTATGTTTATATCAACTGGATCAACATAAGATACGTATGTTTAAAAAAAAATCGAATCAATGATTTTATTTCGTTTTCATAATACGAGTAGAAGGGTAACGAGCACATGGCTACTTTGGTAGTAAAAGACAACCGTTGGCGTTGGCGTAAATCGTGCAACAAACATACAAATATAAACATACAGTCGAATTGAACAAAAGACTATCACTAATTGGGTTCACTAAATTTTAAGTTACATAACATGCACAGCAGATTGAAAATAGAACGTTACCAGTTATAAATAAGTTTAAGTAAGTTGTTACTTTCTAATTTTTTAAAAAGTTCATAAGCAGGCAGCTCTCTTGGTGGATTTCTGACATTTGTTTGCTTTATATCCACCAAATATTATACAACTCCCGAGGTGAAACAAAATCAAATTTCCTAACTTTGAACTCAATTATTTGTAGCTTTATCTTTAAAAAGGCTATTATTGTCAGAATTTTTTTTTGTCTTACATTATAAAATATCGAAATTCGTTATCGTTATTACCGTTTTCTGTTATCTCGTTTCAGAATCTTGACATCCGGCCCTGCAACCTTTTTGTTTTACAACCTTTCTTATTTTATCGTTTCTGCCAAATACATTAACTAGAATAACGCCCATTCCTTGATTAGAGTTTTGCAATCAAATTTGGTTTTAAAACTCAGAAAGTTACAGACAACCCAATTTTCAATATTACTTAATTTTTAGTGCCCTGAACGTATCGTTATCATAAATTTAGGAGGTCAAAATTCGAACCAAATTCCGAGAGAGGGTTGAAAATCGATAACACTTTCCACTAACGAAGAAATACAAAATGCATGGTTATAACATAAACGAAGCCACAATTGCATGCGCAGGTTGGTGACGTCATGACTCCTACTGGGCACAACTAAGCATGAAATATTAACGCGGACTATTTTAAATTAATATTCATAAAAGTAAATATTACAATTATGCAATTCATATTTAAAATGCACTTTAGCCTTAACTCCCTCATATCAAAATCATTTGAAAGTAACCTTGTATACATTTCTATATGTTATTGTTGATAAAAACGTAATTGCCTCCGTGGTGTTATTTTCGTGGTGGCGTATGTGGTGAAACATGAAGTTTCATTAGCGACCGGACAAATTAAAACGTTTTTTTTTGTTCAATAAAAATCATGTTGCCTGAGATCGGGTAAGTGACCCGTTACCATTAAGTTTCCCTAAGTGCCTAAGATACTATAGCAGATGGTTATGGTATGGCGGTACTTAGCGCACCATCATCTAGTTGTAGGTGTCCTGGTTGTACCTCGGCCTAACTCCTACAAATCTATTAGCAAAATTCCTCATCGAAATTGGTACATTCTTTTAGGAGCTATTACGGTACAGACACACACATATACACACACAAAAAAAGAATAAGCAAAATTGTTTCATTTGTTTACGTTTGATCAATGACCAAGGGAAATAGAGATTCATTGATTCATACGTATACATGGAGAAGGAATGATCAAATGAGTATGATAGATTTGATTTTGGTTGATAGTCGCCTCCGGAAGTGTTTAATGGACACGAGAGCCTTCAGAGGCCCAACTCTTAACACGGACCACTACTTGGTTATTAGCCGGTTTAGGGGTCTGTTTAAGAAGTGGAGGCACTGGCGAGTACGTGTTCCATTTGGAGGGCTTGAAAGGATTAAGAGTGAAAAGTTGCAAGAACCGAGTGTAGGAAGCATGTATGAGAGTCAAGTCCAAGATAGGCTGAATAGTGTGTGCCTGCCGGACTTAGACGTGGATAACTGTTGGAATGTTTTGAAAGATAGTATGGTTGATGTTGCGAAAGAGGTATGTGGGAGTGCAAAGATGCACAAGTCTATGAATGGTGACGTATGGTGGGATGAGGAGGTAAAAGCCTCAGTTGAAAGAAAGAAGAAAGCTTGGCTAGACTATGTAGCATGTTTGCAATCGAATGACAGTATGAAAGATTTGAAGAAAGAAATCTACCGTCGTTGCAAGAATATCACCAAACACTTAGTGAAAGAGAAGCGTGAAAAGGAAAGTATGAAACTAGAAGAGAGGTTGGCTAACAACTTCGAGATGAACACCAAACTCTTTTGG
>NJDC01001088.1:49511-60986 GCA_002245475.1 Calephelis virginiensis
TACCCCACCCACTAAAATTTGTTTTTGTTTCTAAATACCGCTAAGAATTATCTTAATTATTTTAAGTCTCGTATTGTATATATCCATTACATTTGAAACTCGACTGTAGCTGGAATAAATGTAGAGAAGATATCCAATTCCGTTGGCAGCCTGACTGGAGTAATTTTACAAATGGACCACTCTCATAACGACGTGACAGGTCGGTGTCTTTTTGTTAATTTTCCAACTACTTGATATTGTTGTATTTTACCTAAAATAGTAAAAGATTTTAGAACGTTAAAATTACTGCCTCATTGGTTGAGGGGTTTGTGTACCCGCTTGATTCTAAAGGACTTCCAGAAGGCTTAATTTTGATGTCCCGACATGGACAGGGATTTACGAAATAAAGGTTTAATACAGTCTATTGACTCCAAACGTGAAAATGGGCAACAAGGATGACAATTTCCCAGTGTTTGCCTTGATAAGTAGATTATAGGTTCTACAACCTTACCTATTACTGCCGCAAAAATGAAAAAAAAATGAAAATCAATTGAACGTGGCTGTGAGTTGGTTCAGTGATTATCTTCAGGGGTAACGTTGGCGTATTAAACTGAATGTTGGTCTGTCTACTTAGTCTGATAAAACGTCTGGGGTACATCAGGGTGGTGTCCTCTCCACTCTTCGTTTTTGCATGTTTATTAATCTTATCACGTTTGAAGTGTCATCTCATCATGTATAAGCTAATGATTATCTAAGATTTAACTTAAGAAACTCATATGGACTACTGTTCTCAACTCTGGGCAGGGGCTCCACAGTACCAGCTCCTTCCGTTTGACCGCATTCAATGTAGAGCAATTCGAATTGCCAATGATCAGGGAATTACTAATCGGCTTGATTCCTTGGTGCTGCGTAGAGATGCTGGGTCTCTCAATGTTTTCTACCGCATCTATCATGGGGAATGTTCTGAGGAGTTGTTTGATATAATTCTAGCCACTGATTTCCACCTTCGGACTTCGCGACAAAGTTTAAAGTATCATGTCCATCATCTTGATGCGTGGCAATCTACAACTGTGCGATTCTGAAGACATTTTTTTTACCTCGTCCAACACCTTTGAAAGAGCGTACTCATTCCTTAAAGGTCGGCAACGTATCTGTGATACTCCTGGTATTGCGGATGTCCTTAGGCGGCGTTGATCACTTTCCATCAGGTAGCCCACTTGCTCGTTTGCCTCCTTTTGTATAAAAAAAAAAAACACTTGAGGGTCTTCCAGCAGCTTTAACCAGAATTAAAATTTATCTCAAAAATATTATATTAGATTGGTCTAAACGCTTTCAATTTGAGTATTAATCTAGTAAAGTCTGAAGTTATATTTACCGGCAATTTAAATCTAATAGCTAGGGTTGACTGATATCTTGAATCTAATAGCTAGGGGGTTCCTTTAGTACTTTAAGGTGCGACACCAATTCTTGTCTCAACACAGGTTACAAATTAGGTATTTTTTGGACAGTAGTTGAATTGGTCTATTTGCATGAAAGAAATCAGCAGAAAAATGTTTGCTGCTGCTAGGTCACTGGGTTAATAAATAGAATTCTTAACTTTCTTCAAATACGTACTAAAATCATACTAGCATAAATATAACTTCTTCTGATTCTGGACTTATATATCTTATGCAGATACAAGTTTTTTTTTTATTTAATTGAAAATCAACTTAAAAAGATTGAGCTTATTAAAAACTTTGCATTACGGTTAATATTTGGACTTCGTAAATATTACGAAATTTCTGTTTTTAGAGCGAAGCTTAAGTGGTTACTTATAGAATTTCATCCTTATGTTCATACTTTAAACCTCCCTTTTGACATTTTACATAACTCTCATACCCCTGGTTATCTTAAAGAGAGATTTAATTTTTTTCTAGAGCATCGTACAAAATTTTACAAGACCTCTTTTAGTACTAGCTACAAAGCTTAGGAACGAGGATGAAAGTAGAAACGTTTTAAAAAAATGGTTAAAGAGTTTTACCTTAAGTCATTGACATTGCACTCCTTAGTATAAGGGGATATTTTAACTGACAAGATTATGGTATATATTTACCTTGAAGTATTTCATTTAGATATAACTTATTAGATTAGATACTTAGTTTTTAGTTAATTATATGATATATTAATGCTGTATTAGATACAATTTCTTTTTTATTAATATATTTTAGCCAACCGCTTTCACTATTCAAGCATAATCAGGCTTTTTTTGTGAGTGTTAGTAATAATGAAACCGGTTGGCTAAATATAATAATAAGAATATATTCTGGAAAGTAAAAGTAAGTATTTTTTTTGTATTTTGTTTTCATTGAATGTGGGATTGCGTATGGGTGACCAAGTGGTAAACTGCCTGCTTTATGCAGATAATGCTGTACTTTTGGGCTCTACACCATCTGAGCTGCAAATACTGGTCACAGTTATGGAAGGAGATTGTTAAGAAAGAGGCTTACATTTGAATGCGATGAAAACCAAATTAAAGGTGTTTGAAAGAGACGTAGCCAGAACGGATGTAAGAGTTTTGGTTGATGGTGTAATGCTGGAACAAGTGAATGAAATTGTATATCTTGGTTGTGCTTTTAGCAGGGATGGAAGGTACACCGCGGATGTAGAGAGGAGAGTGAGTGCAGGGAATAGTATGAATGGAGCGTTGGGTAAACTATTCCAAAGCGAGGTTTTGAGTCAAAAAGCTAGACTCGCTTTGCATAATTCTGTGCTTATTCCAACGTTATTGTATGGAAGCGAGAGTTGGGTATGTCAGAAAGAGCATGAAAGTAGGAAAAATGCGGTCGAAATGAGAGCACTACGGAAAATATGTGGTGTAACGCTCGTTGATCGCATTCGTAACACCGAGATCCGAGAAAGAGTGGGATTAAAAGAAAGTGTTGGTATTAAAATGCGAAAGGGCATGCTCCGCTGGTTTGGACATGTGGAAAGAATGACAGATGAAAAATTGACAAAGCAGATACACAATGCGAATGTGGATGGATGTAGGTACCCGGGGAGACCAAGGCTGACATTTCACGATCAGATCAATCGGATATTATTCGAGGGTGGTGTCAAGAGTCTCCGAAACCGGCGTGTTTGTATGAAAAGAGTAATGAAGGAAGGAAGAGTGAAGGAAGCCAGACAGGTTTGTCAGGATCGTGAGGTCTGGCACTCGATACTCTCTGCCTATCTGTAAGGGACTTGGCGTAAAGATATGTATGTATGTATGTATGTATGTATGTATGTATGTATGTATGTATGTATGTATGTATGTATGTATGTATGTATGTATGTATGTATGTGTGTGTGTATGTATGTATGTATCTATGTATGTATGTATGTATGTGTGTATGTATGTATGTATGTATGTATGTATGTATGTAGGTATGTATGTATGTATGTATGTATGTATGTATGTATGTAAAAGTACAGTTGAGGAATTGTTTCTAGAATGGAACTCCACCAAGCACCGATGACGGGAAGTATAGAAACTGTGAATGCTATATTATTATTTTTAATGCTGTACTTTTCACTTTTTGCTGATTTTTTCGAAGAAATTGCTTGTTAGTGATAAAATCGCCATATATCAAAAGTTTCCTTATTCCACAATATAATAATTATAATGCTTTTAATATTATGTCTTTGTTATTCAATAATGATTTAGTATATTATTATCATAATTATTTTAACGACGACAGTCCTCACACTAGACTTTCATAGTGAGTACCAATTTCAATTGCCTATTGCTATAATTATATTCAGATTGGCGTCGACTTAGTCATTTAAAAAAAATATTTTTTAAAGTTACAAATGTAATGATCCTAATAACAGAACAATAACACTTAGAGCCACATGCTACGCTCTGTATGTATGATGTATTATGCGACTTAAACTATCAAATATATTATGCATTGTACTAGAAGCTCACCCAAGAGTCAAATCTTTAACATGAGGACGCGCGATGGGCTCCTAATTGAATTAGTGTTTACTCGATGTCAAGTCTTCAGCGCTATCAGCGCTTCAGTGCTAAGGTAGATAAGCATTTTAACTTTTTTTTTACTCTTTGCTTCACACAATATATTAATAGATTTATGAACTATTTGTATTGTACGCAACACTAACAGCTGCGTACAGAGTACCTTACTCTCAGTCTAAACTGTTGTTGTCAGACACCTGTAAAGTTTGTTCATCATATATATTAATAAGAACATTGCGTTTTCTCCGTTAGAGTTAAAAGAAAAGTCAGTTGCCCCACTCCAACATGTAGTGCAATATGTTAGCGGAGATTGACTGAACGCGTAGTATATATTTCTGTGTATGTCTACACTTGCTATGTTACGTAGATTTTTAAACACACCGATAACTTTACGATTCTGACAAGAAAATACAGTAACATGTCTTAAGTAACATGTTTAAAAATATTAAAATGCTTGATAATATTAATTGTACAGTTGCGTTACAATTGCAGTTAAAATCTACAAATCACATATCAAACGATAAGGACTTAATAAATAAAAAGGTTTCTTTACAATTTAGTCTCGAAGGTCTATATACATCAAAATGTACAAAATTAGACTGATTGGTTCCACTACGCTACCTAGTGGAATTTATTTTACATTTTTTTATGTATTTATTATTTTTTAAATGCATTAAATATTCTAACTTTTTGGAGTCAAGAGGCACTTTTCTGTAGCTATTTACACAATTTTCGGAACATATTTATAGATTGGTGTAACAGATGCTATTTCACAAATATCGAGGAACAATTTATTAAAAGACTTAGGTTAAAGCTGAAAGTAAGTGACACAATTATTTATTCATTTATATGTTTGAATAGATCATTTGTCATTCCATCTTTACCGGATGCTTTCCCACTTTTCAAATTCATAATTCTTTAATGACTTTGTCATGTTTCGTTACGGAGGGTAGGGTAGCCGGTACACTTTCAAAATATTCATAAAACCCCTGTTACAGCACAGCACCTCATCTATAGCATTTAAGGTGACTTCTACAGTTTTCTTTTACGATCAGGATACTCTTGTGAGATTGTTCGATGTCTAATTCCATAAAAATGTAGCTTTTTTATGAACACATCTAATTGCCATTTTTCGGAAGAACATTTGAACAAAATAACGAAGCCTGCACCGATTTCATGCCTTTTAAATTATCGCCTCAACATAGTATGATTGCTATAATGAATTATTTCTCATTGTAGACACCTTAATTTTTATTATATATTTTAGTAACATTTGTACATTTTTGGGCAAATGATCTAATCAAGGTTTGGAGGTTGCGATTGCCAGTGTGATCGAATACAGTCGAAAATTGCGTAAACTAATCACAGGGCGGCGCAAGCAAGATTTTTGACGCAATTTGTATTAAATATATATCAATATAATTGTTATACCTTTTTTTTATTTTAGCACTTGCCCTGTGCTTTGGGTTAAATTTCTATAAATATTAAAGAAAGAAAAAATTTCGCCCCAGACAGTATTTGAACCTGTAACCTTTCGTCTCAAGCCGACGAATGATCTAACCAATTGGGCTACTGAGGATTCAAGGCCCGTTGCGAAATTTTTAATTCCTTTCTTACCCGTTAACTTCTTAGCATTCGTCGGCTTGAAACGAAAGGTTACAGGTTCAAATCCTGTCTGGGGCGAAATTTTTTATTTCTTTAAAATTTGTAGATAATTGTTATAGGTATAACAGCTATGAGGATTTCGAATAAGACAAACTTGTAGGCTACTATCACATTAAATAGATGAGGAATAGTTTAATCGCTATAAAAATATCAAGTACTAGCCATCCCGGCGAACCTCGTATCGATTGGCATTAACAGCTAATAACATTTTGTGTGGATTAAAGCATCGTTTTTTTCCATTTTCTCTGCAATTTTCTTGATTTATTTTATAAATAAATTCTGACAACATCTAACATAATAAAAAAAATTACAATATTGGTCCATCCGTTCAGGCATGATGTTAAGACTCACCACCAAGAATGTTAAGAATCACCACTCGAAATGAGGATTCATTTTTATTTATTACAAGGTTAGTATACAATAGATGACCATTTCATAATTGTCGGCGAGGTCATCGAGTCTGTAGGTGTACAGTCAGATGAACAGAATTAAGACAAACGCGTCTCTGATTTATTCTAACCTGTCAAGTGATATGCTGGTGCGGGTACAGCAGTGCTGTTTTTATGATTTAATCACAGTAAAACTACAAAAAACGACTCAGACTTCAGTAAATTGATCATCTACATATTTACACAAAAATTAAGTATTTTCCTCGATATCTATAGAATCACAATATAAGGTCTACAATTGTTGGACCACCACCTCATTGAAATTAAAAATTAATTTACAAAATCACTTCAGAAATTAAAAAATATAGCCTCCTCTTTTCAAAATCGGTCAAACATGTCAATCAGCCGTCAAAGCGCGCTCTATAAAATGCCAAACAAACTAAAACTTTGACGTCAGGATCATTGGTAGTTTAGTAATTTAACTGCCAAACTTGCACCCGTTTTCTAATGTCCCAGTAATAAAGATAGCAGCGCACTTATATCATGTATAGATGTTTATATGCTACGGCTGTTACAATTACAAGTGCTGTCTGCTTCTTTGTTATTTTGCAACAAATTGGAAAAAATGCAAGCAATCCTATATTTAGCAGTAATTATATACTACCACTACTATTACGTGGTGCGATTTTCGAAAGCGAAATCACCCGGTCTCTTTTAGCTGTGGAACCTTACTCCCGTAGCGATTAATTATATTCCCGAGTTCCCTATCGTCGTGTTTATCTTAATTTATACTCTTTATACCACCGACGCGAGCGGGTCCAGGATGCTTGCTTACTTTACATTGTATCGCCGTGCAATAAAATGCAAATTTCTAAGTAATAATATGCTGCTTTTTAAGTTATTCCAGATCTTAGTATTTTGCTCAGCTCATGGGGATTTTACAGGGACGTATCTTTTTATTTATATGATGCTTGTAATCACAGATCAATATCGTTTTAGAGATGTGTCATAACGTGACAATTTGTACTCTTTTTATCAAGTTCATATTATGTACTGTCTCTTTTAATTTTTTATAGGTTTTTAAGTGGATTTACTATTTATAATTGACATAATAAATAGTATATTTAAATATCCATACCAATTAATATTAATATTATAATGTTAAATAAAAAACAAATTTAAAAAAAAAACATTTTTTTTAAATATCAACTCCTTAAGGACTCCGGATTATGGTTTTTTTTATAAAAATTTAAACTATTTTATGATGATGAAATTGCGGGTAAACAGCTAGTGGTAAATAATCTATCGTAGATTAAGAACTCAAATAGCAACCCGTGCTGGTCCAGGTTCGTTGAGCAAAATAGACTATCTGCCTTTCTGCAAAGCAGCTCATAACAGTTCATGCCTAAAAGAGGATAACCGATAGGTCTAAAATAGAAATTTTGACACATGATTCAAACCTTAGCAGCAGCAAGCAACATCTGTTTACAATTAAATTGCCCATTTTTAACCCTACACAAGCCCTAAACAAGGGTGTCTGAGAGTGCGTGCGAGAAGCGAAATTTTGTATGAACACTACTGCCGCTTATAGTTCCTGTACCTTGTGTCAAAATTTTATTTGTTAGTAGCATTTTTCCAATGTTTATACATCATGTATCCACAAATGTAAAATCCCACAAAAACATTTCATGTTAAATGTTCCCAAGACGAGACCATATAGCTCACACTGTCAAAAAGTGATCAGATCTCGTGTAGAGCCAAGTTTTTAACCCTACATGCCCAGCTCTAAATCGATAAGCCCTAATTTCACACTCAAGTTACGGGAAAATACTGCAGCCATAGCTTGTACTGCGTAGTTCGTAGCGCGTAGCAGATTTTTCCCGCTATAATCTCGTAGGCGTGCAAACCGTGGACTTAATTGGCGAGTTGGCCGTTTTTTGTGGGATTTCACTTCTTTTTGTAAGTTACTTATGATATTATTATACGAGTATTTTTTTGTCGCTCATTTTTTAGGGTATATTTTTTGTGCATCTGAGATGCCTTTCCTTTACGCTTTTTCTTAGGGAAAGTTGTTCAATTTCATCAGTAGAATCACCCCTGTAAGTATGGCATGCAATTTTATTTACACTCTATATACCAGGATCATTCTAAGAATTCCTTAACTCAATCCCCGCGAATCGAGAGGATTCAACAACTCCGTCAACATTTTTGGTCTCGTTAAAGTAATAAGAACCAGATAAGAAAAAGAATATGTCGCAGAGCTTCGACAAAAGACAAAATGGCGTTCCTGCAAATGTGCTTTGTTCGAGCCAAACGCCTTCCGAAATTTTGTTATAAATTTTACTTCTGTGTTTCGGAGCCAATCTTTTGTTATTAGGCTTTTAAGCTCTCTGTCTTGTACTTTGCACCGAATCACGTTACATCGATCGTTTATATAAAATCCCGTGCTCCCAGACCTTTTAATCTATCAAATTCCAGGTCAGATTCCCACCAGATTTTTCAGATTCAGACCTTTAGCATTAAAATTTTCTACTTTTTTTAGCCCCCTCAACATGATCCCGTAATAAACAGAATTATTCTACGTGTTGTAGTTTTTAGATACAAGCTTAGGGGGGTGAAAATGAAGGGAAGGGGGAAAGATCAAATTTTTGTTATACTATAATTTAGACCTCTCAATTCGACACCGCAAACCAAATTCTTCAACGTGCTGTTATTTCTGAAATACAGGGGTGAGGGAGGGAAAGTTGGGAGGGGAGGGGGTTTTTCGGATTTTTTTCGTACACACTGCAGCACTTTTTATGCGTTGCTATCAAAAGATTAACCCTCCGCGGCCGCAATCAGACCCCTAGCATCAAAATTTGCGGACTTCAAGCAAACTTTCACCCCCTAGCTTAAGGGATTGGGGGGTAAAAGTTCCAAGTTTTAGGGTTTTTCTTAATGATTGAGTACTAATACTAGCTTACATACGAAATTTCAAGTTTCTAGGACTTCAGGAAGTACCTTGAGAATTTTGTTGATCATCAGTCAGTCAGTGAGTGAGTGACGAAATCGGGTTATTTTAGATATCAATTAAATCTCAAGCATAAGAGCTATGCAATTGGAACTTTAGAGGTTTATTAGATCTTCCTCTGCCATCATATCCCGAAAATTTTGTTTATCTAGTATAATCCAAACTCAAGTTATGAAGGTTCCAAAATACGACGAACCGCTTCGAGAAAAGGTAGGTAGTGAGTGCCCTTGCGCTTGCGCTTCGTTTGGCTCGTCTTAGCGGGGGCACTCCCGTGCCCCCAGATTTCTATCAGTCAGACCGTATGAATTTTATTTGTAAAATAACGCTCAACTTCAACACAACTATGACGCAGTTACTTTGGAAATACAAAATATTTTCGGTAAATTTATAGGATCGTAAAAAAACTTTCAAACTTACATTTTTAAAAAACTTTAAACAAGGAGATGAACGGTCAGTGCCATCCCCATTACGCAACATGATTTTTCGATTTTTTTTACGAATTACGTTTGAATGGTGGTTAACACATGTAACGTTATCGGATTATTGGAAACATCGTTCACCTCCTTACACGAGGTTGTCTGTCATTCAAATCAAGTCTTAAAAAAGTAAGATGGTGTTTCCCATCCAGGACAATGTTGCAGGAAGCTCTGATTCTGAATACTTTATAAACGCACACCAAACAAGTGGCACGATAAGATTAGCATAAAACTACCACCAGATCGAAATTCGGAATCGCGGACTCACATTGAGAAAATCCGGTGATAGACAGATATCACGTGACGAAAACTTTAACAGTCTTGTACAACCGACCACTCTAATAGCTTAATACATATAGATTAGATTAACACATACCAATGTCTAACCTACGTTAAAAACGCTAAACCCAAAAACGCACTACCCGTTAAAAACGCGCAAAGACCTTTTTCTCAATCTATTCCAGTGTCATGGCGTAATTAAATAACATGATAAGCCATCCCACCTATTCCTGAAGCGTAACCGGTAAAGAAGAAGCATAATATCTACATATCATTTTGGCAACGCACTATTACTCCTTTGACTTTCATAGCCGTACTTCTTACCATCAGGAGAACGTCCGCTTAGTTTCTGATAGACAACTAGCTTAAGTTCACTACTTTATCCTTGTGCCGTTAAGTTGTTATATTGTTTACTAGCTGCTACCTGCGGCTTCGCCCGCGTTTTCACAGAAATCCGGTGTGCGATCAGGATTAAAAATAGGCTATATGTTAATCCAGGTCACAATCTATCTGTCTTCCAATTTTCAGACAAATCCGTTCAGCCATTCGAGCGTGAAAGAGTAACAAACATCCATACATCCATAATACTTACAAACTTTCGCATTTATAATATTAATAGTATAAAAAAAAAAAAAGTATCTTCACGCCCATATCCCCGAAGAGTTAGGCAGAGGTACAACCAAGGCACCCACGACTAGCCGAAGACACTAAGTCCCGCAATGTGATAGGTGGCAAGCCTATCGCCAACCGGGCACATTTCCATTCCCGACCAACATTTTTTTTTAATGAGAAAAATCCAATTTCCTTTTTTTGTTGGCCGACCCAGGATTCGAACCCGGGACCTCATGCAGTCAAGTCCAACACCCGGACCGCTAGACCACAGAGGCGAATATTATAGACAGAATTATAGATTATATTACAGAATATTAATAGGATTTTCTTAAAACAGTTCAAAATAGAAGCTCCCGATATGAAACAGTTTTACCATTTGTTAGGAACAAGTAAGTGGGGATTATCATGTCGGGATTACTTCCCGAGGGCGTTTTCACCCGATAATTCGGGATGATAGAAAGCCTCCGGGTTCTTATATCCGATCTAAATTAATAATATTTGTTGAAATTGGTTCTTTTCTTCTGTCAACTTACCTATATATTTCTTACCAATTTGTAGCTAATTATCACTGTGACTTTACCTTTACACACATCTCTTTTTTTCCGGAACTTTAAGAATTATGCTGTTGAAACTTGGTAAATATATGTATTGTATTGTGATGTCAAGGGTCTCCGAAACCGGCGTGTTTGTATGAAAAGGGTAAAGAATGTGAAGGAAGCCAGACAGGTTTGACAGGTTTGTGAGGTCTGGTACTCGATACTCTCTGCCTACCTAGTAAGGGACTTGGCGTGAAGTGGCTTTAATTAAATGTATAGTTTTTATTTTTGTTTATTATATACATTTTTACATAAATTACTTACAATATATTTATTACTAGGCTATCACTTATTAATTTAAGCAAAAATGTTTACCCTATCTACCATATACTGCTACCGTTTTCAAACCGCGCCAGTCAGGAACAGAAACGGCGAAACAGACTCCCCGGTAAGCAGAACATATCCTTGTCACGTTGTGGGTACTTATAAAAAACATTCCATAAGAACCACCAACGTTCCTGGAAAAGCCGCA
>NJDC01001088.1:61020-83664 GCA_002245475.1 Calephelis virginiensis
TATCACATTGTGGGACTTAGTGTCTTCGGCTAGTCGTGGGTGCCTTGGTTGTACCTCTGCCTACCTCTTCGGGGATATGGGCGTGAAGACACTATATTTATTACTAAGCTATCACTTATTAATTTAAGCAAAAATGTTTACCCTATCTACCATATACTGCTACCGTTTCCAAAATTCCAAATAAATAAAATATATATATTTATTTTTAATAAATTTAAGCCTAATTTTAGTAATAAAATCATGGTTGCCAGGGAGTTTGTTTCGCCGTTTCTTCTCCAGACTGGCTAGGTTTGGAAACGGTGGTTGTGTACGGTAGATAGGACTAAAAATTAATCTACCTGTAAATTAATTTATAATAAATTATGAAACTTATGTTCATAAATACATAAAATGTTTATTAACAATGTAAATAAGGGCTGTGATTTAAATGTACATTTTTATAGAAATATGTAACTTCTTAAAATTTAACTAAATATTTGCACACCACGATGTGGTAGAATATGTTGTATTCTTAAATATAACAACTTTTTAACACACATATTCCGCAAATAAATAATTTTCCTTTCATTTCATTTGTTTTATAGTATGAAGTGACATACATCTAAAAATAGCTGGGACAGCTTTAGGAAGATCCAGTTAAAAACAACGTAACCAAAACTAAAATAGTTCTATTATTTGGGAACGAGTAAGTGGGATTATCATATCAGGATTACTTCCAGAAGGCGTATTTGTCTGATAACGCTAGATGATTGAAGGCCTTTGTGAAACATTGGACATAGATTAGTTTAGTAGTTGAAATTGTATTTGTTCTTATTGTATAGACTTATCGTCACAACATCAGGTAGGCAACATTACATACCTACGCCCACAAATTCATCAAAGCACTAAACTATAACAGAGCTCTCCAAATTGAAAATATCTCCGTCCTTACAGAACTAATGTTGCCCGCGGCTCCACTTGTGTACATATGTTATTTAGATTACTGGATCCATTCAGATATCGGGGTAAAAATTAGCCAGTCTAAATCTGCAACCTCTAAAATATTTCCGAACATAAAAATACTCATATATTGCTATGTGATATTATGTAATAAATATTTGTATATTTTGCCCCGTGTTGGTCCGGGCTTCTTTGCAGAATAGACCATTCGCCTTTCTTGCCAGGCAGCTCGTAAAAGGCATCACTAACACCTTGATATCTGACTAGGTGGTAGAGTTTCTCAGCGACTCACCCGGATTGGTACCACCGCCTTACCTATTCCTGCCGCCATAACGTCTTGACGTGTTCCGGTTCGGAGGGTAAGGTAGCCGGTAAACTTACTTTTGCTCAAGGCCTAACATACGGGCCTCAGGTTGGCAACGCACCATTACCATCTTTGGTGTCTCTAGACGGCGTGAATTTCTTAACATCAGGAAATCCGTCTGCTTGTTTGCCTTCATATAACATAAAAGAAATGTGATAAAAGGACAACTATACACGCTTCAGGATTTTTAGTATTGGTATGGATGTGCAAACCATGGTAGAGTACTGTGGAACTTGCATAACTATTAGGTACTGCCACCCTCTTATCTATCTCTGTCAGTAGACTTAGATATGTGTTTTAAGATCCCGGCCGACAAGTTACACCGGTTACATTTATGATGTCTGCATACGACATCCCTTACCATCGGGGGAACTACCTGCTCATTATGTCATAACACAAGAGAAAATAAAATAAAGCTTCCGTTTATGGAAACCCTTATTTTTAAAATAACGAAAAAATATCACAATTGTGGTAGTAATGTATTAGAAGCGCAAACAAACGAATGAACCTTAGCGGTAACAGATGGACATTAAAATGTTATGTTCAAATAAATACCTATTTTACTATAAAACAAAAAAAAATTGTTAAAATCAGTTTCTTTCGACGTTACTCGGATCCAGTTAAGTAATAAGGCCTTGACTGTTCTGGTTTCGATCACCGAAATATAAATATGATTATTATTTCATTCGGCAGCTTTGTTCTTGCTGAATCATTTCGATCAATCAACCTGCGCCGAGGGAAGCAGTGTAACCACATTCACGATAAAGCAATTATATTATTGCGTTGCGCTTTAGTTTGATTGGGTTGTGTTTAGTTTTAGCTTTCTTTAGTAGTTTCGTCTGCGTAATTTACGATACCATCTTGAAACTTCACGTAAAAGCTTTCACGATGTTTCCTTTTATTTGATATTTTCCATCGTCGGCGCTTGGTAAAACTTCCAAATATTCATATTTTTAAAGAAAGAAACATTTGTACTGTTTTACTTATCACTTATAATTTATTACTTTGTAGCCTACCGGTTTCGCTTATACAGCATCATCAGGGCTAAAACTTAAACTACCTATTCCTTTCCTTTTATAATCCAAATGAATTTTCAGCTAAATGTTGGTATCGTTTAATGTAATATATTTGTATTGTATATTTCAGCTAAATATAAGTATATTAATATATTAAGAATGGTTCAAGCCGTTCATAGGAATTTCGATTAATGCTAAGAAAATTTCACTCGAGACGCGACTGTGCGTCGAAGTGCAGTGGAAGTTATACTTACTTAGAGCTGGGGGGAGTCTTTTTAAGGTATGGTTTCGCATGAAAGTTATTATACATAACACAATAAATCGTAAGCTGTTGTATGCTAAAGGTAAATTTATAGAATTTGCCAAATACATATTTTATTGAATCATGCATTACTTTGCGGAAATCCATTGCAAAAGATATAGAATAATTTAGTTAATATTAAAATTTAATTAATTTGCTAACGCTTTCTTAGAAATATGTAAAATTAATTTGTAAGTTAGTTAAGACCTGTTAAAATATTGATTTCACAGCCCATTTAATTTATTTACATTTTAATTACATTTTAAATCAATTGAATAAGTTTGATGCAGATTAATGCATTGTGTTTGTTAATTAAAAATCCTTAATGTCAAACAATAATGAAAATTTATAGTTACATTAATTTTGCGTGTAGAGCTTGCCTTCAAGTAATAAATTGTCAGCCTGTTTCTAGTGAATATATCTAAGAATTAAAGAAAAATAGCCATTTTGGTTTAATTGTAAGTATTTAATTGTAGTGAAATCTTTACAGCAATGAAAATTTGTGAAATGTTTAATGAAGCATATCGTTGTTTTGAATAGCCCTCGATAAGCTTGGCCTTGCAGCTAATGTACTTAGTCAAATTATTATACTATTGTTCTCGCTGTAAAGTTAAAATCTCATGTAAAAGCTTTTGTGTGAATATAATCTTGTTTGTTTAGCTTTTAGAAGTTTTAGGATCCAGTTATAAAAACTATTTAGATGTTCTAGAATTCCAGTCACTTTTGTTACAGTTCTAAGGACGTCTAAGCTTTCAAGTGTGGGCCAGTTTTAAAAGGTTGGTATGGCTATCCATCATAATCTTAATCATGTCGTTAGAAGCAAAAAAAACACTCGATATAGGTTAACTGCTTTCCTACCAACCTTCAGGCCTCAAACTGGATCTCAGCGATTTGCGGGGCGGCGGCGAGAGCGAGGCGGGCGCGGGCGCGGCGAGCTATGCCCGAACTCGATGTCTGCGGCCAGGTTGCTCGTATCGCGGCAACAAAATGTTGTATTTGATGTGAGCACGGTGTCGATACGGCGGCAGCATCTTTTGAATTGAGTGCTATTCATTCCTATGTTTTATTATGGGCAAAAGAAGATGTTCACCCTAATTGTAAAGGAAAGAAAAAGGCGACTTTTCTATTATCATGAACAGAGATAATACCTCAACAAGTTACACGATTATATAGGAATAAGTGTGGAGATTTTTGATTATATTGTATTGTAAAAACTATAGAACCTAGATTAGATTTAGAACCTAGTGTAGTATACGAATAATAATTAGGGTTCTTGAATTTAACAGCGGAGAACGGCAATCAAACACACAGGCTCAACCAAGACTGATTTATTTTATGAAAGTTTCCGATTACCCTCTCTTTACAAATATTGATACACCACACCTAGCAACACATATTATCCTCTTATTTTTATAATTAAAATGTTTGCTATTTCAAACTAGTGATCTATCAAAAATATTTTATTAATTATTCCCTCCGGTGAAATGTATGTACGTAAATTTATCAAATATTAAAAAATATATCAAATACCTACTAAATCTAAAGGGAAACAGCAATACATTAAGTCGATAGCATGGAGACTGCTTCACAGTCGCTCGTCGCTCGGGCGCCGCTGCCCGCTCCGCCCTCGCTCCGCTGCCATCCAGTTCACTTCATAAAGAATCTATGCGCCGCTCTCGCCGCCGCTCCACAAATCGCTGAGATCCAGTTTGAGGCCTTATAGACTTTACAGAATCTCTGATTTCGTCATGTTAAAGGGTGACATCATAAAAAAACAAACTGAAACGTTTTTGTTTTGAATTAGAAAAAAGTATTCTGGCAGCGTTTGACATTTGGAGTTAGGGCAGTGATTAATGTTGTCCGCGCCGACTGTAGAGTCTCGGTAACAAACAGTCGGTGGATTCTGTAGCAGCCTTAATCCTTATTTATCATCTCTTTTATCTTTCTTTACACAGTCCATGCTCGGTTTTTAAACCATTTTATTTATTGTACATACTACGGTCTACTTTTATCATATATAAATAAAAAAGAAGTACTCATGTTTTTTGCACACACATATATGCACTATAAAGTCTATTAACTTTAAAAACTGTTTAACTTTTAAAAATTGTAAATATGTCATATAATTATATAAATATTAAAATATTAAAGGACTAATAATTGTAATAGTTCAGTGAGCAGAACATACTTTCTCATTGTCCAGAGGTGGGCGTAAATGTCTGCGACACAGTTTTTAACTATAGCAGTCGTTTACGTGCAATTTGTATTTGTAAACTAATATTTTATTTGTTCAATAAATCTTTGAAATATTTGAAATCTTTGAAATTTTTAATATCAAAATTTACAAATTTTTTCATTACTTTTTTAACGTTTTATTTTGCCAAAAGTTAATAGTCTTTTAACACGAAAAATATACGCGTCGTAAAGAAAACTTCTTCTGTTTCAGCGTCGGATTAAAATCGTCTGTTTGTTTGCTTTAAAAATTGCTATAAAAAGAACAACAGACAAGTTGAGACACATACTCGTAAATCAAACCAAAAAAGAAACGTATGTGTGTTTGCTTTTCAGTGCTATAAAAAGAACAAGAGACAAGTTGAGACACATATACTCGTAAATCAAACGCAAAATTAAGAAAATTATTAGAGAATACTCACCCTATAACTTCCCAAAACAAATTAAACTCTACATTAACAGATCAAACACTCAATTAAGAAGTTACAAGTCTTTGGGTACCTATTTGGTGATAAGAGACAAATGCCCAAGTTCTTTAATTAAAATCAATCAAAGTGTGTCAATTATTTACAGATATTGTGAGTCAGTGGTCCTGACAGTAAGTAAAATGTAGCACAGATTTTAAAATATTCAAAATGTTGTTTATTTAAATTATTATTCCAAAATTCGTTAGTGCTGATATTTATTTTTACTATTTTTTTGTCTAAATTTTGTTATTCATTATAAAGTCTAATCAAAATAAATATCTATTGTTACTTGGAAATTGGGCTATTATACGCAACGCAAATATTATGGGTTATTATATTATAGGCAACGGGCTATTATATTTTGTAATGTTTACGTCTCATATTTTACGTAATATGGTGTATTTAGCACTTGTAATTATTTCATATTTGTAACAAACGCATACTATTGTTATTTTGATATTTGCTAAGTATAAAGTAGTAGTAGGTACTGTAGATTTCCTGTTTTTGCGTTTAGAACATTATTACAAATTTTTAATGTAGTAACGATAATTTTATCATTAGGGATGATATTACGCGCCTACGTAAAACACGCATTATTCGAACTGTTTTAAAACAAATTCTGTTATAAGTATATAGTGATTATATTTCAAACTAAGAAAAAATAAAAAAAATCATTGACATTTCGAATTCGAATTCGAATTCGAAAATATGCATATATTGAAAAAATCATTTTCCTTAGTATTTTAGATTTATTTTTCTCTGTTTATTTCATATTTATTAGATTGATGTAATTTAAACTAACTTAAGGGATTAAATTAAAATTGTTAAATGGCCGGTGCTAAGGATATTTCAGAAAAAATTTGACAAAATTAAAAATGTAAGAAAATCGTAAAAAGCGTTGGTGCATTCTCAAGAGATGCTAAGGTGGATGTTTGGTGAGACCGTTTCAGTCTAATTACTTGCTTTTTGTTTTGTTTCCGTACTCAAAACGTCGAAGTGATATTCATAGAAACATGTTTTATTAATATTTTAAACAAAAAACATTTTAAGCACTTTATTGTGCTAGAAAAAATAATATTGTAAACCAAAATAATAACACTAACTAATAATGAGGGACCAAAAATATACATTTTCAGTGCATCCTTAGCAGGCCAATCTAGATGCAGTTTAAGGAACGACTTATCGGTTCTGTAATTAGTTAACCATACTTGTTATCAATAATTTTACTGACTACTTTAGAAACAGGCCATAAACAGAGCATCAACAGTCCGAAAATAACGAAACATTGTATCTACAACACACTCAATTTAAAAACTATATCACCTTGCTATTTGACAAGTGATGACCATTCGAACAATACAATGTCTTCACTAGTGGAGATTAATTAAATAACAATATTATTGTCAATATATCTTTGAAAACTGAACTACAAAAACAAAAAAAACTATTGTTGTAAAACAATAATGATTTTACTAGCTTCAACAACAATTCCAGGGTAAGAATCGATTAAATTGCTTTCAATACCAGTGATTAAAGTTGCGAGAAACAATGTACCTCTAAAAAATCCAAAGGATCTGTTTTACAATTATACGTTATCATATGGTAGATTTAGCCTCTCCCTACATCCATGCAACTTGCCGATTGTGGTTTACATTTTTTTTATGATATTGGAAGGCAAACAAGCAGACAGATTTCCTGATGTTAAGAAATTCACGCCGCTTAGAGACACCAAAGGTGGTAACGGTGCGTTGCCAACCTGAGGTCGGGATGTTTGGCCTCGAGCCAGTTTACCGGCTACCTTACCCTCCGAACCGGAACACGCCAAAACGTTATATGTGAATTTATGATATATATATAAATATATATGAATGAAACATGGCAAAATATATGAATTTGTTATTTATTGAAGTGATAGTACATCAAACTGACGAGCTTTTCGTCAGTATCACATTATAGTAAGTCACATATACCAAGGAACATCAAGGCGAGTCATTGTTGACAGTGGCAACTGCAACATGAAATTACGTGAATAAAATCAGAACGTTTGGTTGTACCAGCGTGATAACAAAACCAGCGAAAACAAAGATATCACATAGGAGCGTTTTATATAAAGTATCTTCACGCCCATATCCCCGTAGAGGTAGGCAGAGGTACAAACAGGGCACCCACGACTAGACGAAGACACTAAGTCCCACAATGTGATAGGTGGCAAGCCTATCGCCAACCAGGCACATTTCCAATCCCGACCAACATTTTATTATGAGAAAATTGGAAAACCCAAATTTTATTTTTGTTGCCCGACCCGGGATTTGAACCCGGGACCTCATGCAGTCAAGTCCAACGCCTGAACCGCTAGACCACAGAGGCGATCATATAAGGCGTTTTATATAAATTTCGGCAAAGCATCGAATCAAACTTTTTTCTCTTTCAAGAACGGATATGTGTACGAGTAGTAGGAGAAGTTAGTAGTGTAATATTATGCTATTGTGTATCCTTTCCAAAATTTTAATCACGGGAGAATAAAGCAAAAAACCTAAGAGTTTTGTGAGACCTCCCTTCTGTAAGGTTATAAAAAGAAAAGACAGTGGATTCAAACTCGATTTAAATGAATTCAGAAGCAGATTTTATGATTCACCGTGTCTTGTGAAGTGAAAAGTCCGATAGATATTTAATTAGCTGATATCGAAATAATGAGATATCAAGAAGAGATAACGAAATATCTAAATTAGATCAGGCTTTTTACAATTTATTAATTAAATGTAGTTAAATATATCTCTAACTTACGACTTATTCAGTTAAGATATTTTAGAAAACATAATTTGTGTATGATCGTTCGTGTGTGTGTGTTCGTTTGATTGTTTATAAATTATAAAATAATTTAAAAACAGTAAAACTGCACATAACCGATTTTAATTATTTTACTACTACTTCACGATGTTACTGTTTTATTCATTCTGACAATTTTTTAAAGGAAAATTAAATTTATGTAGTTCATACAATAAAATTTACAAATTAATTTACGAAAAAAAAACACAATGTAAAAGATCGGAGTAACTAAGATACCATTTCATTATATTTCGAAATTTTAATTTGACCCGTGCAAGGGATAAAACACAAAAACAATTTTGAAATCCGTCCATTAATTTAGGATTTAGAGTCTATTTTATATTTTTGGTATGAAAAATACTTATTTAACTTTAACAGACGTGGTCAAATTTAACCTCTTTATTCTTCTATTGTCATAACAATAATGTATTTCTATGCTTTGTGTATTACATTTCTTTTTAACCAATTCCAATGTTATTATAATCCAACTAGTGGTTTTTAAGTTATAATAATGCATAATATTTACACAATATATATATATATATATATATATATATATTGTGTATATGACCTTATCATCAATGAGGGTGCGACGTGGTATACAATTAAAAAAGTAGGAGTCGCTTTTGCAGTTTTACTGCACTTAAATATTCGTACCTACACTATATGCTCTTTTTTTTCTATTTTGTTTCCATATCATAAGGTTGCCTGGAAGATATTGCTGATTTGGCGATAAGACCGTCTTTGTGTGTGACCCAGTTTTTAAGTCTCGTTTTTAGTGTATTTTGTAACTTTTTATTATTACAATAAACCGAGATAACTATTGCTGTTATAACAAGTTTGCAAGTAGGTATTCTAGACACCAAATTTTCAAAAGTAGATTTTTAAAAGTTGTAAATAATGTTAGAGTTATTAAAAATATGACATTTTCAGAACCCAATATAAGCGTTCTAATGATTTAGGTACATAAAGAAAAGAAGAAGATAAGTCCCGGAGAACCTCCTCTGCCTCACTCTCGCCAAAATAAGTTTTATCCTTGAAATTTCTCAGCATCGTATATTTTCCACGACCTTCAGCAATCTATCTGCCTCAGCTTATAAGTGAAAAACTAAAGTAAAACATTGATTAATGTGTCTTTACGCCCGTATTTCCGAAACTTCTTAGTATTACTGAAACCTATTACCGCAGTGTTGGTTACTTTTTTAATACAAACAATGACACAGCCAATGACCCGGACAAGTCACCCGGGTATGTATCCACCGCCTCACCTATTCCTGTCGCCAGTATGACAAAAAAATTGCATGCGTGAACCCAAACTTAGTATTGTGGTACGTTAGCTTTCGACACATATGTTGCATAAAAAGTTCTTTAGTGATTCGCACTTAGCTTGTTGTTCATGCTTATAGTCATAGAAAATTGGTTATAACGAAAAAAAAAAAACTTATCATGAAACTCGCAATAAGGGTTTCACTACAATAATCATAATTTTAGTCGCTCTATAGTTTAGTCTATGACTAGCTTGTAAACAGATAGATTTGTTGCTAAGATGTTTTTAATTACTGAAAAATAACAGTACCTGTATAACATTTTTAATTAATTTTTTAATTAAAAATGTTATTAATTCGCGACGATTTAAGTTTAAAATCTTAAGTACCTGTATAGTACAGTACTACTATTAAAATTAAGCGCTTCGACTTCACACTTTATATTTTTAAATTGGCTGACGAGGCCGTTCTTGGACCCAATGGTGATAAGAGAGTGAATTATGCGGGTAAGCATATTGGATATTTATGTGTGAAAAGAAATCTTCTTGTGTCTAACACAATGTTTCAGCATAAGGACATACATACGTATACATGGAGAAGGAATGATCAAATGAGTATGATAAATTTGATTTTGGTTGATAGTCGCCTCCGGAAGTGTTTAATGGACACAAGAGCCTTCAGAGGCCCAACTCTTAACACGGACCACTACTTCGTTATTAACCGGTTAAGGGGTCTGTTTAAGAAGTGGAGGCACTGGCCAGTACGTGTTCCATTTGGAGGGCTTGAAAGGATTAAGAGTGACAAGTTGCAAGACCCGAGTGTAGGAAGCATGCATGAGAGTCGAGTCCAAGACAGGCTTGTGGTATGTGGGAGTGCAAAGATGCACAAGTCTATGAATGGTGACGCATGGTGGGATGAAGAGGTAAAAGGCTCAGTTGAAAGAAAGAAGAAAGCTTGGCTAGACTATGTAGCATGTTTGCAGTCGAATGACAGTATAAAAGATTTGAAGAAATAAATGTACCGTTGTTGCAAGAATATCCCCAAACAATTAGTGAAAGAGAAGCGCGAAAGTGAAAGGATGAAACTAGAATAGAGGTTGGCTAACAACTTCGATATGAACACTAAACTCTTTTGGAGGGAGATGAAGAAGAACTCTTTTGGAGGTCTCGCAGTTGTTCGTCTGCCTTTAGAATGAATAGAATTAAGTCTAAGAGTGGCAATCTTGAAGCACGCATGACGTGTTAAAACGGTGGAGTGAATTTTATGGAGATATGTATGAATGTGCCCAAGATGCTGCCGCTGGGTCCGAGTACTCATATGACTAGGAAATAGCAGAGGCATCTGACGGCATTATGATAGAAGAAATTGAATGGGCGATAAGAAGTATGAAATTCACACATGGACTGTACAATTTACAGGGCCGTTAGTTTGATCAGTTTAGCATCAAAAGTGTATAGAAAAATAGTTAAAAGGATGATGAAAGGGATGTCCGATGGAACATTGTGGGAGGCTCAAGGCGGTTTCAGGTCCGGAAGAAGATGTACGAATCAAGTGTTTTCGCTCCGCAACATTGTAGAGAAGCATCTGGCTGTGGGTCAGAAGGTTTTCTGCGGTTTTGTGGATCTCGAAAAAGCGTTTGATAGGGTTGTACGTAAGGAACTTGGGGACAGTTTTCCAGATTATGGGATAGTCGGGTCAATGTATTTAGACTGTAAAGCATGCGTGCGAATGGATGGCAACCTATCGCCTTGGTTTAATGTTAATATTGGCGTCAAGCAGGGTTGTGTGTTGTCAGCACGCGTTTTTATCTTATATTTGGAAAAATGTCTTTAAAGGTTAAGATCATTGAATGTGGGAATGCGTATGGGTGACCAAGTGGTGAACTTTCTGCTTTATGCAGATGATGAAGTACTTTTGGGCTCTACACCATCTGAGCTACAAACACTGGTCACAGTTATGGAAGGAGATTGTAAAGAAAGTTGCTTACATTTAAATGCGGTGAAAACCTAAATAATCGTGTTTGAAAGAGACGTAGACAGAACGGATAAAAGAGTTTCGGGTGATGATGCAGTGTTGGAACAAGTGAATGAAATTGTATATCTTGGTTGTGTTTTTAGCAGGGATGGAAGGTACACTGTGGATGTATAGAGGAGAGTGAGTGCTGGGAATAGTGTGAATGGAGCGTTGAGTAAGCAATTCCGCAGCGAGGTTTTGAGCCAAAATGCTAGACTCGCTTTGCAATTTCAATTGTGTGCTTATTCCAACGTTATTGTATGGAAGCGAGAGTTGGGTATGTCAGAAAGAGCATGAAAGTAGGATAAATGCGGTTGAAATGAGAGCACTACGAAAAATATGTGTTGTAACGCTCGCTGACTACATTCGTAACAGTGAGATCCGAGAAAAAGTGGGATTAAAAGAAAATGTTAGTGTTAAAATGTGAAAGGGCATGCTCCGCTGGTTTGGTCATGTGGAAAGAATGACAGATGAAAGATTGACAAAGCAGTTATACAATGCGAATATGGATAGATGTTGGTACCCGGGGAGACAAAGGCTAATATTTTACGATCAGATCAATCGTATATTATCCAAGGGTGGTGTCAAGAGTCTTCGAAACCGGCGTGTTTGTATGAAAAGGGTAATGAATGTGAAGGAAGCCAGACAGGTTTGTCAGGATCGTGAGGTCTTCCACTCGATACTCTTTGCCTACCCCGTAAGGGACTAGGCGTGAAGATACGTAAGTATGAATGTAAATTGGCTGACCTAATCAAAATTTAAGCGAAGCGATTAATTGTGTGCAAAAACAAGTTTATATAGATATCTTTCAAATAACCAAACCGGATTCCGAAGCTTGACGAATATAGCCCAAGCGCATAATTTAAATAGTACTACTATAACTAGTCCAAAGTTGACCTATCTTTTATCTAAAACAAATTAAGTTTTGTTCTAAGAAACTTCAAAAAGAGTCGCCAATATGGCCAGTATTTCCAAACATTTATCTCAATTATGACCGCGTCCCGTCGTATTTCTCGTCACTATGATCTCTCCGACCTTCCATCTGATAAAGTACCAGACTCGTGACTTTCTGAGGAACATTTATCTTGAGGATTCCACTTTTCAATTAAATCACATTCATTTCCAACTTTTGTTGTACTTTGAAAATACTTTCATATCTAGGATTGCTTTAAAGAGAAAAGTCAGATTAGGGATGTTCGAAACTTGTTATTCGTCATCAGTGTAGTGTACTCCGTAAATTTACTTTTTCAAAATGACTGTTATATATCGGGCAACGAACTATAAGCTGACGTACGTGGCATGAAATCGCTCCTTCGTTTCCTTTTTTAACACGCTTTTATTAACTTCAAACTCCATTTTATGCAAATTGGAAATTGGAATCCGATAATATATCATTTATCATGATCAGACAAGTGTTTTTTGATTTTTATATTTTACTAATTTCTACCTAATTATATATCTTCACACTCAGTGCCTAAGGATTTAGGCAGAGAGTATCGAGTACTAAGCCTTACGAACCTTACATACCTGGCTAGCCTCGTTACTCTCTTCATACCAACACGCTGGTTTCGTAGGCACGTGATACCACCCTCGGACAAGACCCAATCAATTAAATAGTGAAAGGTCAACCTAGATATCCCCGGATATCCTATGTCTATCCACATTCGCATTGTATCGGCTTTGTCAATCTTTCTTGTCATTATTTTCACAAACCACCGGAGCATACCCTTACACAATTTAACACCAACACTTTTTTTCAATCCCTCCCTTTCTCGGATCTCATTGTTGCAAATATCACGTTTGTAACAGCGAGCGTAACACCACAGATTTTCCATTGTGCTCTTGATTCGACCACATTTATCCTACTCTCATGATTTCACATAATTTCCACCTAAGTACAATACAAAAGTTTTTACAGTTCAATGTGGAGCGAGTCGCTTTGGCAACATTTTGTATGCATAGTGATATCGCATACCCTCACAGACCATACATCTTGACAACATCATTTTCAAGCCCACTTACTAATGTGAAAAATTCATGATACAATTTATTTACAAACACTTGTAATTTCCACGATATATTTATATTTTTATTTTTATAGGTTGGCCAACCGGTTTCGCTAAACAAGCATCATCAGGGCTATATAACGACTGAAGTTTTGTTGAAAATAATACCGTCTAATTGTCATCCTTAAAAATGACGGTATTGAAATAAAAATTACTGAGTGATGACATTAGTAAACAAATTTGAATTGACTGGGTTGACAACGTTAGATTTTTCCAACATTAAGGATTTTAAGGATGACAAATAGGCGGTATTATTTTTAACAAAACTTTAGTTGTTATATAGCCCTGATGATGCTTTTGTAGCGAAACCAGTTGGCTAACCTATAAAAATAAAAATATAAAATATATTGTGGAAATTACAAGAGTTTGTAAATAAATTGTATCAAGAATGGTATTCCACCAAGCACAGACGATAAGAAGTATAGAAAAAATCATGTCAATTTCTCCTCACCGTATTTTAACCAAAATACTATGCTTGTAAACAGTCGATGCCAAGCCTTAAACTAATATTTATATTATAAGAAAGTATTAAATTGGATTGGCACCGACTTCAAACCTATTAGTAAATAGCATATATAATTAATAGGTAGTACATAATTAATATTGAATCTTTATTATTTTTACATTTTAGTTTTGAAGTTGGTTTTAATCAACGTAGTTATTTTTATTTGCAAAGTTGTTATATTTAAAACTGCAATATCTCCTACGATGTTTAAATAAATGAAATAATATAATATGTGACGATTATGTTCAAAATTAAATACTTTTAATGAGTCACGTATTCATTTGGATAAGGATTAATATTAAATCACCTTTGGAAGTAATAGCTTTTATTTTTAAATTATTGTTATAAATTCTTATAGTGGGTCAATTTTATTAGAAAGCTTCTTGCTTTTTTCCCCTTGTTGGTCAGGGTCTTACGTTTGGAATAGACGTAGCTTCATTGCTGACAAAAAAAACATTGATGAGATCGTCAACAGAAACAAATATGTATGCTTTATTAAGTATAACCTACAAACCACTTGTCGGATGTGACACTTTAAATACTGCCTACGAGAGGTAAAAGCTTGTCCTATAAATAATAATTTTCACACTGTCTCATAGAACTTAGGTATAACTAGAGTTATACCTAAGATAGGAAAAGGTTATACCTATATAGAGTTATAGAGTTATAGAGTTATACCTGATCGCCTCTGTGGTCTAGCGGTTCATTTGTTGGACTTGACTGCATGAGGGCCCGGGTTCGAGTCCCGGGTCGGGCAACAAAAAGAAAATTGGGTTTTTCCAAATTTTCTAATAAAAAAAATGTTGCTCGGGATAGGATATGTGCCCGGTTGGCGATAGGCTTGCCACCTATCACATTGTGGGACTTTGTACCTTCGGCTAGTCGTGGGTGCCCTGGTTGTGCCTCTGCCTACCCCTTCGGGGATATGGGCGTGAAGATACTAGAGTTATACCTAAGATAGCCAGCCGGGCGCATATTCAATCCCCGGCAACGGTGGTTTTATTAGATAATTGTTAAAATGTATTTTTTTTTATTTTACCACATGAAGTGCAACAACCGGACTGCTAGACCACAGAAGCGTTAACTAACTAGTAACAAATAGTAATTGTTTTAATAATGATAAACGTTGTTATAATCAAGAAAGCCCAATACTTATAATAATTTTACGGAAACCAATGTTAGCATTTTTTTTAATAATTCACTATTTATAAAAGAAATAAAACAAATAATGAGCTGTTACTTTCAAATAATGCTTTTTAATGTTTACCTAGGTTATTGGTGTGGGGCTTTATTGTAAAACAGTTATCAAGATTGGTTTTTCGTTTTACATTTAAAAGTGCTTCGTGACTATTGTAATTGAGATTATAAATAGGCGGCCTAACTGCGAACAGCCACTAACATACCAAACAGTTCCGGACTGATTTCCATAAACCACTTCCGGTCGTAATCTGATCAAGATATGATATTGTCACGAAAACCTGACTTTACGCAAAGAAATTAACTGTTTAAGGATTGTTTTTGCGACGTGAGAGTGAGCTATTGTATAATCATACGAGTGTTAGTTGTAAATCTATGCGAGACAACAGAATTAAAAAAAAATCTTGACGCTCATATACCCGACGAAATAGGCAGAGGCACAACCATGGCACCCACGACTAGGCTGACACTAAGTCCCGTTACATGATAGGTGGCAAGCCTATCGCCAATGGGACACCTTTCCAATTGCGGGTAACGTTATTTTTATTACAAAATTGAAAATACACATTTTCTAGTTATATTAGTTGCCCGAGCAATGCAAGTAATTAGGGTCACTTTATGAACGGTTATGAAATTTTGCAAGTTTGTATTTTTTGTGAAATACCATACTTTTAAATAAAAAATATAGCCGTAAATAAAGTCAGTAACAAATTAAAGTAAAGTATCTTCACAACCATATCCCCGAAGTGGTAGGCAGAGGCACAACCCACGACTAGCCGAAGACACTGTCCCACAATGTTTGTGCAAGTTTATCGTTAATCGGGCACGTATCCAATCCCGGGCAACGTTATTTTCATAAAAAAATTAAAATATACGTTTCCTGATTTTTTGGGGGTTCGAATCCGGGACCTCAAGAACTCAATCAGACGACGGACTACTAGACCACAGAGGTAAAATTAGTTAAAATCAGTTTACTGCCCATCTCACAAAGTTTGGAATATTTCTACAAGTCAATTTAAAAAAAACTAATTAAACTTTTGACAGCTCGTTGATCAAAAAAAAACGCTACCAGAAACCTTATTCTCCATTGATTGTCCGATAATTAGGAAATCAAAAGCGTACATTTTTTTAAATGTTTTAGAAATCCAATTTCTGTAACACAGCTACTATCAAGAGGTAAATCGCACATTAAAATTGAATAGCATTTCGAAAATCGGTTCTAAGTGTAGCGTTATCTTAGTATTTTTTGTTTTTATGTAAGAGTCCAGTAAAAAAAGCAAACGTATCTCCTTGCGGTAAGAGATAACTGTGTTCTATAGACACCACAGATGTTATAGGTACGTCCCAGTTCATTGACCGGGATGTAAGGCCAATGTGCGAGTATACCGTCTAACCTACCCTCCAGACCAACAATTTTAACTAAATAAGGAAGTCGTTGGATTCCTAAGCGGGTAAGTTGCTGCACGTACGTGCTAGAATATTACCACCAGTGTTCTCGTTAGTGATGACCTAGTTTACCCGTTTTTTGTTTGCAAGATGACGTGATCTATATGGTTCTCAGCTATGTTTTATGGAGATTTGTTCAGGAGTTCAAGGCCATATGCAGCCCATTTGAAAGCATCGTAGGGAAAACTAGACTCACTATGGGAATTTATTTCACTTTTAAGCATATGTGATTCTTAATAGTTGAACCACGCGAGTGCGGGTACAACTGAGCTGGCCCGATGATGACCTCCATCCAGAATCTAATCCTCCATGAAGATTAGAGACGTAACTCGGGATTGTCTTCTGGAAAACTCATCGAGTTTGGACTCATTCAATTTGTCTTAACTAGATTTGTTTGTATTTTCTGATCACGAGGACTTGATAATAAAGACCCGATGATTAAACAGGAAGGTGGCTAATGGATCAAAGTTTAGAAGTTTCAAGTTACATTATTCTGTTACATAATCTTCGCAGTTCATTAATAGTGTCACCAACCCTGTTTAGTTAAATTGATAAGTTAAATTTGAGGCCCCATCCTATTTAATTTTTACGCAATGTAGTTTTTATATGACGTCAAGTTTTACGATCTATTACTAAATACATCTACTTCTTTCCTTCTAATACGATAAAGCTTTCTACTATGCGTATAGTATTAATCAGGAAATTTTCGCATTTTATAATTATTACTAACTAGTATTTTGATAAAGTAGCCAAAAAATAGTAACACCGAGTTGTGGGCACGACCCTTAAATATCAAGGACCATATTTTTAATAAATGAATATACTAGATGCTAACTCAACATAAAGCTGCACAAAGAAGAACAAATTTAACTTTAAATGCAGTTAACGTTACAAATAAACAAGTGTAATGCAGTTTCGGCGTAACCCATTCGCTATCAAGTTTACCTTTGTTCTAGTTACGAAAGATACGATATATTATTGCTAGATACACTATCAACGTTTGATATTTATGTCAATTTTAAATATCACAGCTTCTAGCTGTTACATTATTGTAAGAAAATAGATAATGTAACAAAATGATAAAATACCGTTAGAAAAAAAAAGAACGAAAGAAAACATATTTATTTGCGGTATATGAGTGTTACAAAGATGTTACAAAATTATTAAGGCGTTTTTACATATTCTACCAACTTGTGGTGTGCAAATATTTTAATAGTTATTAATTAAATAAGCTATTTTAATTATTTGAATTATTGAAACATTAGCTATTTTAAATATTGGAAAATGGTGTATGTATACTATGCGCATTCGTCGAAACATGTAATTTAGCCAGACATTATTGTTACAAGCAAAAGCTTAAAATAAAATAAAAAAAATAACTTATGTAACGGAAATAATATATTTATCCTGAGCTCGATCCTTACGTCTGTAACTGTCTGCCTGTCTGTAATTTGCAATACACACTAATTATTATGATATATCAAACACCGTGACATCCTACTAGGTGGTAGAGTTACGTAGCGACTCGCCCGGATTGGTACCATCACCTTATCTATTCCTGCCGCAATAACGTCTGTGATTGTCGTTGACGTGTTCCGATTCGGAGGGTAAGGTAGCCGGTAGCCTTACTTTTGCTCGAGGCTTAACATCCCAGCTTCAGGTTGGCAACGCATCAGTGCCGCCTTTGGTGTCTCTAGGCGGCGTAAATTTCTTACCATCAGGAAATCCGTCTGCTAGTTTGCCTTCCATCATCATAAATAAAATCTAACAGGAACAAAAAAATATTTGCACTAGGAACTATAAACAAACAATCCATTCCCGATACTTTTTGGTTTAAATATATATATAAATTTTAGATCTGACTCAAAGTTTTGGACTTTTGAGCCACGTACAGTTTCAAAATTTCATTTCACAAAGGCTATTTTCACATCCGTAGCTTTCAATAATTATTTTTTTATTAAATTGAAACAATACTCTACCTTATTTTCACGCTCACTTCATCAATCCCTTCCCAATTATATGAAAGAACTTCCAATTCATAAATTTAAGAAATAGTGTTAAATGTAAATTAAATGAAAAGGGTTATTATACCATTGCCGAACATTTAGTTGATAAGACGGCTTGGGATTAATTGCTCCTCAGGCCAATCTCTTAGAAATATAATGTACCATTACATTAATCTTTGTAAACATATTAAAAAAAAAAGACAAGCCCGCTGAGTTTCTTGCCGGATCTTCTAAGTGTGCGGCCGCGTTCCGATCCGGTGATAGATTTATTATTGTATAGACGCGTCACAGGTGCCTCTTGTAGGTTTACGTAAATAAAGAATAAAAAAAAATGTTTTTGAACGAAAAAAATGCTTAATCTATTTAAAATTGTTGATGAGATGTACGGGCTGAGTTTTATTATGAATCGTAAAAGTAAAACTTTGGAGGGAACAGGTGCAAAAGTATTTTCCGACGTAGGCGTTAAGTTTATGCAAACTTGTTTTAAATTGTTTAAATTGTGAAAGGTTTTGGTAGTTTGATTTTGACTTATTTTTAAATTTAAATAATCTCGACCCCCTTATTTTGTGCTGGTTTTTTTAATGACTTGAAAAAACAATTCATTTAATAGCTGATATCATAAGTGAAACAATGGATCTGTAAGCTTGTCTTATGCCTATCGGTAAAAAATACAATTGTTAATTAAACTTAAACACAGTTAAAATGCAAAAAAATGCCTATTTTCAACTCCCGGTGCAAAACCAGGATTGCTATAAGTTTGTTGTGTCTGTGTGCGTGCGTGCGTGTGTGTGTTTGTATTTGTCTCTCTGTGGTACCTCATCTGGCACATGTTGCGTTTTTTTTTAGTTTTAAAGCTGACGTGATCGAGATGACAGTTTATAGACATCTGTCTAGGAGTCAAAAGTCATCGGCTCATTTTCATCTTATTTGTGAGCGTCGGAAAGGATTAAGACGCTCTATGGGTATCTATTTATGTCACTTTTGACCGTCTGTGAGACTTAGTGTTTTAACTGTTAAGGGCCACTTGCACATTCACGTGGTTGCATTTAATATTGAGTTAAACTGTCAAATGTAAGTTGAATGAACCCTGGTTAGAAGCTAACTCAGTGTTAAATACCTAACTTAGGAACGTGCGAGTGGCCCTTAACAGTTAAAACATAAAGCGTGCATGCATTTTATCCCGTGTTGAGGCAGCGCTCGACTGTAAGTATTTATTTCTCAAACTTAGCCAAGACAGACTTCTGTATATTACTTTACCGTGACACAGTCTTGATAGTTATAGCAATCATAAAAAATAGGTATCGCTCAAAAAATCAAGCCAAAGCAAAGACTTATTATGACTGGATATCACACTGCACCGGGCGCCGCTCCGCATACCGATTATAACGAATACTAAAAAATCTTGATGTGTATAAATAAGCGCACTCGATCAGAATATCCGTACGTCGACGCGGCACTTTATGGAACAACTAGCTGTTACCAGCGGCTTTGCTCGCGTGGCAGTTAAGTCCTTTCTTTAAACGTACCTATTTATTTTTAACAGATACTTCAGAAGTATAAGAAATACAACAAAGTCTATTACTTAAGATTCGTGTATTTTTACAAAGCTTTTGACTCCATAGCATATGGAGCGCATTAAAAAACCAGGGTGTTGAGTCGAAGTACATCTGAATACTACAGAATATCTATTCAAGGTGTACTGCCCAAGTCAAGTTGGAAAGAACAGGAGAAGAATTTCCTATAGCAAGAGGTATCAGACAACCTCCAGGTGTCCAGGTCCAGAGGTGACTCCATTTCACCGAAATTGTTCTCTGCTGTCTTAGAAATGATTTTCAGAAACCTGGACTGGGAAAAACATGCCCTTAATGTCAACGGCGACTAACTCAATTATCTGCGCTTCGCAGTTGACATTGACCTGTTTTCAGAGACCTCAGAAAGTCTAGAAGTAATGCTACAAGAACTATCAGACCAAATCGCCAAAGTAGGCCTATCAATGAATACATCAAAAACGAAGGTAATGACAAACTCGGTCAAAAAAGACATTAGAATAAACAGTGGCCAAACGGAAATAGAGTACGTCAACGAAAACATCTACTTGGGTCAGCTAATATCCATAGAAGATACGATGCAAAAGGAAATAGACAGAAGAATAACAAACAGCTGGAAATGGTTTTGGTCCTTGAGCTAGGTCATGAAGGATAAAGATATGCACATGAAAGAAAAAAGGAAAATATCATCCTCCCATGTCTAGCTTATGGGTGTCAAGCATGGGCACTAAATGAGAAGCAAATAAAAAAAATCAAGTTTGCCAGAATGGAATGGAAAGAAGCGTAAAGAGAAGAAGAAGAAGACAAGATGAGATTGGAAAATATAAAAAACAAAACGAAATTTAAAAATATACAGACAGTATACAAAAGCATGAAATGGAGATGGATAGAGCATATGCTCCGCGAGGAAACAGAAAAATGGACAAGACTTACAACAGACTGGTACCAAGGCGACGGCAAAAAAAGCAAAGGAAGACAAATCAAACGTTGGGAAGAAGATACGAAAAAGATAGCTGGACCTGAGTGGACACGAATTGCTAAGGATAGGACAAAATGGAAAGGTTTAGAGGAGGCCTTTGTCGAAAGTCAAGCTGAAATGGAAAAACCGGCTACCGATACAATGGAATTGATCGTTATGTTTAGTTATAGTTAGAGTTAAGATTAATTTCAGCAATAAAGGCTTACTCCATTTATTTTATTTTTATTCTATTTATTTTTAATCAGTAGCCCATTAATAAGGACTTCCATAAAAACTTTAACCCCTATTTCACCTTTTTAGGGACAGAATTTCCAAACTTCCGTCCTTAATGGGTGTCTACTCAATAGTTTTATTGAGTTACAGTTTTTGCTCAGCGATGATGAATTAGACAGGCAGGACATGTTATTTTATAAGTATAGATTGTATATGTTTATGTTAAGCCTAACTTGTAAGTCTAAGTTATGTAGTAGTCATAGTGTTAAATAAAGCATATCATGAAAAAGAACAAATGTTTTTTGAAAAGTATGTATACAATGGGATTACCAAGTTCCGAGTGTAGTAAGAGAACAATTTAAGAAATTATTAAAATTCTAGATAAATATTTAAGAGAGCTTTAAAGATTTTTCTGACAAATTCTGCATTAATTTAGTTTTAATTAAAAGGGATTTAGAGGTTAAAATGAAACGAAAGTTTGCAAAGTGAATTCTCTATTGAATTTAAGTTATTATAACTTCCACTTTAGGTTCTTTTACAGAAAGTCTAGACGTAGATGTGCCACAATGTTAAGCCTTTATAATATAAAATTTTCTCTGCATTAGTTTTGCAATCAACTAAGAATTACTTTAAAAATTGATACCTCAGCCGCAGGTTGACAACGCTCTATTAGTATCTTTGGGGCATAGATTTGCTTCCGATTACCTACCATAAAATCGATAAAAAGACGGATATGTTCATGTGCACATAATTATTCATTTTGTAACCAAGTTTGATTAAAGGATGTTATATGTTCGACTATTATAATATATCTTTTTAGATGTGTGCTGTCAGAACTCTTACATTTTATGCTTAGATAAATAACTGCTTCCAAAGGTTGAGATCACTGAATGTGGGAATGCGGATTGGTTACCAAATTATAAACTGCCTGCTTTATTTGGGTGATGCTTTACTTCTGGAATCCACACAATGTCCAATCGCCTCCGTGGTCTAGCGATCCGGCGTCGGACATTGATTTCTTAAGGTCCTGGGTTCGATCCCCGGGTCGGACAATTAACAAAATTAGAAAATGTATATTTTCAAATTTCCAATAAAAATAACGTTGCCCGGGATGGGATATTATGTGCCCGGTTTCGATAGGCTTGCCACCTGTTACATTGTAGGACTTCGGCTAGTCGTGGGTGCCCTGGTTGTGCCTATGCCTACCCTCTCGGGAAAATAGGCGTGAAGATACTTTACTTTACTCATGCAGTGTGAGCTCC
>NJDC01001088.1:94122-112241 GCA_002245475.1 Calephelis virginiensis
TGTGTGTGTGTGTGTGTGTGTGTGTGTGTGTGTGTGTGTGTGTTGAAAAATGTCGGAGCTGTATTGTGCTGTATACCGCTGCATAAACATAGCATCATCAAAATCGGAGCTATTTCTTTTTATACTGCCTACTGATTTTTAAATAACATTTCAGGTTACAAAATTAGCTCATTTAATTTACGGTTTTACTAAAGAAGGGGGTTGGAAATAGAAACGGCTGTATTCACCTCTCGCTCGAGCACTTTATAATATTATGTTAATCTATACTAGCTGCCCGCCCTCGCTTCGCTTTGGTTATTCAAGAATAAAAATCCTACTAATACTATAAATGCGAAAGTTTGTGAGTATGTCCGGGGGAAGGGGGGAATGCAGTAAGCGCGCATGTCTTTGCTACGCTTCAACGATATTTAATTTTGCGCCCGGAGAATTTAACTCTTTGATAACTCATTAGTTGTTAATTTTTTTTTGATAGTGTGAAAGGCAATTTTGATCTAAATTGCACGCATAACGTATCTAACAGATTTATTTGATTAAAGGTACTGTACCTATTGTTAAAATATGTTCTGAAGTAACCCTTCATTTTATTGTTTTAAGTAAACGCAAAAAGCGGTTATTGTGGGTTATTCTTAGATTTTAAATTAGGTTAAAGATAGACATATACCACCGCTTACTTTTTTTGAGATCTATCGAAGAGAAAAAATCCCACCATACATTGTTTTGTTAAAACTCAAAAAGTTTTGGCAGCGTTTTCGAGGAAAGCTCCCGATCGGCTTATTTTTTGCCGACATATTGAACTAATATCGTTGTAATATTTTACTCGTATGTCGTTGTTTGTACGGTACGGTCGAATTCCTGAGGATGCCTCGGTGTAGAGGCGAAACGTACGTCGAGTGCGATTTGGTACTCTCTGTGGTGAGTGCTTCGACAAAGTTGGCGAAGGACGTGATAAGTGGTTTTGTTTCCCGTGTTCGGACTCTATTTGTGATCTGGTCGCGGAGGTGGGAGGTGGGTGTAGGTCGGGTGGTCACCTGTAAAGAACGTGACAATTCATATTATTTCCCGAGCTCTTCCTACATTCGTTCTGGTCGCGGAGGTGGGTGGTGGGAACGTCAGTTAGGCTTGTCACAATCTGTGTCGTTTGGAGGATTATTTACCACAATAGTTACACTGCTTACGCGGTATTAGCAAAATAAAGGCTTATTTTACATTTGTACTAAACATTAACATACTATACACTAAAACCTTCCTCTAGAACTGTTTTATCTATTGTTGAAAACCGAATGAAAATCCGTTCAGTACTTTTAGAGTAAATTGCGAACAGACAGACAGACAGACGCGGCGGGGGACTTTGTTTTATAGTATGTATTGATCACCATAGTGTAAATATAAATAGATTTTTTTTTCATTTATTTAATAAAATTATTGACAATTTTTAACAAAAAGCTTTACAAAAACCTTGAATTCTTTTGTCCACAAGCTTACCTGCCTCCTGCAACAATTTAAATTGTAATATTTTAAAAAATACAATAATAAACATATAATATAAAGAATCGCATGCCAAAAACATTACAACTAATCACTACGTATTAATAAGCTAGTTAAAAATAAAAAACTCCGCACATATTGCTACGTCTCAACGCTTATACCATGGTAATATTATCTGTACAGTAGTGTAACTCGGCCGTGTCCTTGAAATAAGTGCCTACAGAAGCGCGGTACGTAAGCATGAGATAGGGCTGTCTCTGTCGCCTACCAACAGTTACCTACCTATGTAGTTTTGAGATTGTAAATTTATTACTTTTATTTATTAGCACAGATAGCTACTTAGTAACAACTTAAAATATTTTGTTTTGAATAGAAAGTGTGCAATAAAAACGCAAGTGGTTTTTTTGATTGACAGATTTAATTAGAAAAGCATAATTATGTATGTGACTTTATTACAAATGGGTGTTATAAATTTGCGACCGAAAAATATTTGTGCCTTAACTGAGATGTACGAAATGCTTTGTTATTATATTTGAGTGTATAAAAAATCCGCATTCGAATATAAAGTGTGATGTAAAATTGTTTTGAGAAACATAGACAAGGAGGAGAAAAAGGAATATATTTTAGTTGATTATGGATACCTGAAGCTACTTTACCATTAATCTCTTAAAGTCACAGAAACTAAAAAATTAACTTTATATTACAGAACTATAAAAATGTTAAATTATTAAAACAAATAAACATGACGACAATGTGTTAACTATCAAATCATAACAATAACACAGTTTCAAAAAACATGAAAACTAATACATACTAAATTCTAAAAAATATAATTATCACAACAATTTGTCAACTATCAAATCAAATTAAAATTATTCAACATTAATCTATAACACGATAAAACTCAACTAATAACACAGCAGCATAATTATTTAGAACTTTGGTATATTCAAGATAAGTAAGCAGTAAGTTAAGTAAACTTTAACTTAAGGAATCATCAAGTAATTAACAATCTTGCTCTGAATAGTCTTGACAATCGAGCTTACCGCTCAGTCTTGAAAATAAAAACAGTTCTTAAAATACAATTCCTAATAACAACTTACTTAAACGGAACTAAATTAAGAAAAAATGTCGTCAGAGGAGATTGAAGTCAAACTTATAAAAGAATTATTCGCTCAATATCGCCATCTTCGAGATTTTCTTTGATATTTTTATTCCTTTTTTCTGATACTTTTCTTAATCTCGTACTGGTCATATGCTCTCGTACTGGTCATATGTTCTGTCCCACGAGAATCAAATGATTCCGTGCATACCCATGTATATCTGAGTCAACAGTCAAATGTCAAAATATTGTTTACTTTCTTTCCTATTACATTTTTGTCTAGTAGGCTAGGTACTATTTAATGGTAATTTCAATACGGTAAGGTAAAGGATCTGTCTCAATGCAAAAAGTTGAAGTTGGATCTAATGGGCAATATCAATAAGATTAAGATGAGAATTGTCATCAGGTAAAACATTTTGTGGTAAGTTAACATTTATCAAGTCAGTTGTTGCTGGTAATTAATGGGCTGTATCTATATTTTCACTGTAGTTAAGAACGGAACAATTGTAAGTATAGTTTGGAGCTTAAAAAATTGGATTATTCTCTTTAGTTTCCTCTTATTCTGCGGCTTCAAATTTTTTTTAAATTATATAAATATATATATTTTTTTTTAAGTTGTGGGTGTTTATTAAATTTGTTCTAGTATACATTTAAGTATTTCTATGTATTAGAATCGTTGACTAGCCCCCATAACACAGGCATATAATTTGCTTACTTTGGATTTAGATTCAAATTGTATATCTTGTTCAGGAATATTTATTTACTATTATTTATTTATCAATTAATATTTCGATAGTGATTCCGGTCCCGACAGTTTCAGGCTTGTCAGTATCCGTGTTTTACTTTCAAACGAATTAATACCTCTGCTTTTTTGCTATGGTCATCGCACTGGACTATGCCTGGGTAATGTGATGTGGGAGATCATCCTTTTATAAGACCACAGATATGTATGAGAACGTAAAGTGTTTTTACTTTGTATAACTTAAACAATATACAGTTTGTGATTGTAACGTGTAATATATGATTTCAAATTATCTAATAAACTAATAAATTTGTATATACTCATGTGCGCACAAGAATTAAATAATTTATATCTTTACCGTTTTCACTGCTGAAATGAACAAAATTTCGTGGCAAAATGAATCACGCGTGTTTGTGGCGCTTGTTTGCATTAAAGCAAAAGATATAAACAGACATATTTTGTTACTGTTGCCCTAGCTAAGCGCCAATCTCATACCAATCGAATCGGTGTAATCGTTAATTTTAGTTTTACTTTTTTATCTAACCGCCTTATTGTATTAACAAATTATTGGACGAAAAACAGGCTAACTGACATATTTAAAATGACATGATTAAGCGCCATTGGTAAATAATATAAAAACATGGGAAAATAGTTCTAACCGTTAGCGATACCTCATAATTACGGGAAAAAAGTATTAAATAACAATTACTACTTTTAGATATACGACCATTATCGTCTTTAGAAGATTTTTAACGAACCATGATACGTGGAAAAATGTACGAACGTATTTAATACAAATGTATTCCTTCAGCCAAAATCGGGTAACAATTAATTTAGAAAATTTAACAATAAGCCTAAATAGCGTTACTGTAAAATATTAAAATTAGTTTTTATCCCAACACCATTTAAAGGACATCCATTGAAACAACTGTCGTTTGTGACAATAAATTTGGTCTGAAAAACCTATTTTTCTACCACCTAAACGCCAAAAATTTCGTCGTAGAGCTATGAAACTTAGACAAATTGACACAGAAAAAAAGACGATTCTAACCATATAGACAAGTCTATTTCGGAAAAATGTCACTTAGCCCCTTTTGGCCATAAGCCATCGATACGAAAATGATATGACTTAAGCAGAGTAACGATGATCACTATCACTAAAGACTTTGAGTTGAATTCTTGAGACTTTTAACCAGACCTATTGAGAGCAACATATAGGAGGTGACGCCTCGCGTAAATTGATTAAGGAAGAATTTTTGTCAATATTTAGTGTCTTCGGCTAGTCGTGGGTGCCTTGGTTATACCTCTGCCTACCCCTTCGGGGATATGGGCGTGAAGATACTTTTTTTTATTTAATATGAGGGGATGAAGGGTTAATTAGTACTGCCATATTGCATTAGTAAACTTTTCAAAAAAAAATCATTTAAAACATTCTGCAAAAATGCTTCACTTGTTGTCACGCTACGTCGTGTCTAGTACGAGTCAGAACGTCATCGGCCTGCGAATACGACTAAGGTCGGTGGTAACCAATTTTTTCCTTTTTTACTTTGTACTTCTTGTATTTTAAGTTGGATGAAATTTACAAACAATTTTTTTTTAACTATGAAATTCTGAATAGATGGAAAGAATTAGTGTTATATCGATTCTAAATCGTTTCTCAAAATTTGGCTGGTACTCTGTATATAAAATGGAACCGAAACAATTGTAATATCGTAGTGTAGGTTTCACTCGAACTTGCGTGTCCGCGTTCGTTACATCGAATATTGCTTGGCCATTACTACCAAATTCAAACAAAAAATGTTCCCAGTTTAAATCGTTTGTCTATTTTGAACTTGGACATATTAGTATTCACAGTGAAAATTTATTAAATATTGCTGCTGTGTAACGTGACAGAAAAACCGAACAATAGATGTACCGAAATGTCGACTAGGCTAACAATACTATCTATAATATAATATGTAACCATTAAAAACCAATTCCTGGGAAAACTATTTCTACTTTATTTAGAAATATCATAAGTCCAACACCTCATGGTGCTACTGAAAGTTACACACATGTTTGCCTCGTCGTCTGAGGGGTGTTAGCATACACATCTAAATCCATCGACCGAATGCAAGTGTCGGGTTCGATTATTGGCATTTGTGCGATGAATACTTATATCTGTATAATTCCGTGTCTGAGTGTTTATGAAACTTATTCTGTTATTACTTAAGTATTTCTACGTACTATTATCGTTGACTAACACCCATAACACACAAGCGTATCATAATTTGCTTACTTTGGGGTTAGATCAATTTGTGTAATTTGTTCATTTATTATTGTTTTTTCGTAAACCTGTAGTTGCTGTTGGTGTGAAAACAATCGTCCGTATGCAGAATGGCTCGTTTTTTTAATATAAAAACCGAGTATTTAAACTGTTTACATTAAGAAACACCTTACAATCTATTTGAATTATTTAATCATACAAATTTCATTTAAGTTAAAATAGCGCCTAAAAAGGTGTCGAAAACTGCCAATAAAATCTTTATCTTTTTTTGCTTGGAGTGTGTCTTATTTTTGTACTTGATGTGGAAGAGATAAAAAATTGAAGTATTTTATTTTTTTATCAGATCCATACACAGATAAGCACCTACAGACACCAAATATATTTATGATGTTTGCCTAAAAACCTCATCGCCAATCTAATTCTAAGGTTATCTTAAAAGAAATTGACATCTTAAATATGTATACAGTCATGTCGTTAAATATATTTAAAAATCATAAACACGTTCGCTCAGTTTGTTACAGTGGACAATACGACGCCACATGCCGCGAGAATAACACAGGCACTGCTGCGGACAAGACCTGGTATCTGAGAACGTGTATGGCTATTGGGGACATCTGCACGATGAATGGGTTCGAACCCTATGATGGAGAGTCCTGCCTAAGCAATGGTGAAACCATACCCTGGTATACAAACGTTACAAGGGTTCTTGCTTCTGAGGAATATTTTAAGTAAGTATAATATTGATTGAACCTGAATCTATCTAATCTAGCTAGTAAAGTACTTACCACTGTCTTTACGTATTACTATTGCCATTTCTTGAATGCTCGCTATTGTAATGCAAGTGCAGCAACACATCTTGATGATACTTTTAGTGTCTCTAGTTTAGTTTTAGTTAAAGTTGTCTCTTATCGTCAAGAGAGCGGTCTGATTGTTCATTATCTGATAACAAACGCATAAAGCAAAAAATTACAGGCGCATAAATAGAAAACAATTATTCAACATTATTCAATATAAGCATAAATCCTTAATTTATAAATTAACATCCAATCAATTTAATTAAGTCTCCGTGTATGTAAGTATTTGTAGAATTGTCGTTATTTAACATCTTCAGCATAAACTTGTAATTGTATGTTTTTGTAAATTTCGCTTACTATTTTTTATTGCGTTTGTTTATTAATGTCAGTAGAAGGTTTATATGAAGGAAAAATAACATCTTAATATTTCCCATTCATAAATAATTATTAGTAATGTCAAACGAGACACGGTTCGCCGGGCCGGCTAGTAATTAAATACATACAATTCTGGAGAAATTACACGAACTTATCTTACCACAATGTTATCATTTAATACAGGGTGCCACAGTGGACCCTCAGGAAGCCAGAGTAAAAGATATATATGCATGCATGAATCTTCAAGCACATATACCCGAAAGGGTAGGCAGAGACACAACAACGCACCCACGACTAGCCGAAAACGCTAAGTACCACAATGTGATGGGTGACAAGCCTATCGCCAACCGGGCACATATTCAATCCTGGGTATCGTGATTTTTTATTAGAAAACCGAAAATATGCATTTTCTAATTTTTTTGTTTGTTTTTAAGACATTTTGAAAAAAATCACAAAAAAATAGCTATCCCACAAAATTAAAAAAATATTTACTGTATGGTATCGTTGTGAGAAACCCTACTTGTACTAATAGTACCGTATAGTATTTTAAGTAAAGCGATAGAATTTACTAGGCTTACTTTATGCCCTTTTTTTAAGTGTGAACTCCGCCACCTCTCGCTCTCGGGGGAGAGAAGTGGGTTATGTCAGAGTCGAACCTATCGCCTGCGCTGGATCGTGTCAGAGTTGGCATTGTCCTCTCTGACCCTCTCCGCGCTCTCCTTTTGTGTTATTACCTGCTCGCAAAAAGGAGATCATCGCCTGCCAAGATCTCTCACTTCCAAGCATCGCAGCCACGTTGCTCGGCAGTGACAGATCCTCACCCACGTTTGCTTAGAGCGTGCGCCGCTGCGACTCCCATGTGACACACTCTCCCAGCCTGTGGGACGCCGTATTATTTGGCGCCCCGCATTAGTAGGAGGCGGGGATTGCTTTCGTCTCGCGATGTTTTGCAGATATTTTCCAAATCATTAGTGCCGGGAAAGCACCTGCACCAGTCGAAAGGTCAGCGACTGGAACCGCCCGCGCAGCCACCCTTAGAGGACCAGCCTGATAACCTTCACCGTCCTCTGTCCCGGGACCGGGGAGACCAGGTCCTCCTTCCACTTCTCCAACATGAGGCTTACTTTACGCCTTTTTTTCATATAGTATGGAAAATCCCCCCGGATACCCGCTGCTCTCGGGGGGAACAGCGAGGTATATCGGATTCGAAACGACCAAAAACCACACTATGACCTTCGTACCGCCCGGCTAGGAGCGAGATGGGGTCGCGTTGACATTCACCATCTCGCTCCGCGGCTACGGCCGGTTCTTACCGGGCCTCTTCCCGCGCTGAAAGAGAAGCGACTCCGGCCACTGGAATCGCCCCCCAGGAGTGCGAGGCCCGCTCCGCGTTCTCCTTTTGCGTTATTACTTCTTCGCAAAAGGAGACCACCGCCGGCCAGGACCTTTCACCACCGAGCTTGACGTCGACGACGCTTGGCAGCGAGAGGTCCTCTCCTACGACCGTTGAGAGAGTACGCCGCAGTGACTGAAAAGCGACGCACTCCCCCAGCGTGTGGGACGCCATATCCTCTGGCGCCTCGTGGTAAGCAGGAGCCACCTCCCGTCTCGCGATCTTATGCAGATACTTCCCGGAGCCTTTTTTGACGCCTAATCTAACCTAATCGAACAGCAATTTTTTTGCAGTTTTTTAGTATTTTTTACAAAACCTACACGCACAAACTGGCTTCTTTAGGGTCTACTGTGGTACCCCGTATACTTGTAACAAGTCAACGATACTAAGTCATAGGCATACTTACTACATACTAAAAATACTAAGTACTAGCCACCTTCTAGTTCAATCATCAGGTCCTTATCATCAAGTCTTCGATATCAGAAAATATGAATAGATCAAGTTAAGGCAAATCGAATCCCTTCTCGGTGAGCTTATCAGCAGCTGCATTCCAGGGTTGAATCTCCTATCTTCAAGCTTCGACCAGATCAGTTGTACCCGCATTCGTTAGTGTTTCAATTGTTAGATATCGCATATTATGTTTAAAATGCTTATGTATGCTATGCATGTTGAGGATAATCGAATGAGTCCACAATTGATGATTTTGCTAGAAATAATTCCAGGGTTACATCTTCCATCATCATCTACATCATCAGACTAGCTCAATTCTACCAGCACTCGTTAGTTAATTATGCATTAATTTATTGCAATCAGCATTATGTTTAAATGCTTATGAATGCTATGCATGTTAAGGATAATTGAATGAGTCCCCAATTCATGATTTTACCTGAAGGAATTCCAGGGTTACGTCTTCCAACTTCGATTTACACCATTAGACCAGCTCAGTTGTATCAGCATTTGTTAGTTTTTTATCTACTAGGGCTCACGTCCTATGTGAAATAAATAATTGTAATGCAATAAAATATTTGATATTTTCCATTGTAGGTGCTAGGTAAAACTTCCAAATATTCAAATTTTTAAAACACTTGTACCGTTTCTTTTTTTAAAAGTTATTTTAAAATTTAGTGTTACGTATTTATTTATTATTTTTTCTTATTTATAAATAGCTTATGACAGCATCATCAGGGCTAAAGCTTGAAACTGCCAAATATTTTTATTTTATTTTTAAATATTAATTCATTTTGCAGTGGATAGTTACAAAAAACTTTAACATGTTATACAATGGAGTTGCTAACTATTTATTCTTTCCACACTGAATTAGGAAGTAAGTACTATAAGAGAAAATAATAAATAACATGTCAATTGCCTCCACTAACCAATTAATTACTAAACTAAATTTGCTGTTTTACTTCTGAACTACTGAAACTTCATTATTTATGATAGAGATAGTTAATTCAAAGAAAAATAATAAATGTCCATTTAAAATTAGAAAAAGTAATATTAAATCAAATACAATAATTTCCCCTTTCCGTGGGGAAAGAAGCATTAGTTAGCAACTCCATTGTATAACATGTTAATGTTTTTTGTAACTATTCACTATAAAATATTTCTTGATAGTTTAGAATTGTTGTTAGAAAATATTATGAAAAATTCTAAAAAGAAAGTTATTTTATGAGGAGATTAGAATATAGACCTTTTACAAGTTTCCAATACATACAAACATTTATTAGCTATCTTAAAAAATAATAATTTATATCATCATATTCTCAAACAGACTCGTAAACAAGCATGTTTAGATGTAATTGTTAGTAATTTAAATAATGTTCAGTCTGATACTCATACTCTTGGCTTATCTGACAATGAAACTGCTCAAAATATACAAGACATTAAGCCAGTCTCAAATTATAAGTTTAAGCGCATTAACTTTTGGTTTGAGACAAAGCGCCTTTTTAGCCAATACAATATCAAAAAGTTTTATTAATGCCTGGCATCTTTGAGCTTTGGTGAAATTCTTAGCATTCAAAATTGTGAAGAAGCTTTTAATGAATTTCATGACATATTTATCTTATTTTTGAATTATGTTTTCCAAAGATACGAATAAAATAATCAAATAAGCTAATAAAAAAATAAATAGCTATCTAGAGGTCTTTTAAAATGTTATAAAGTAAAACGTCAGCTATATTTAAAGTATCGATACTCACATTGTAACAAAATGGGAAATAAACGTACTTATAAAATTCTATCTAAATGTATATTGGAATCTCAAAAACAAGCATCATTGAAATATATTAAAAAGTCATCCAATAAATGCAAAGCCTCATTGGATGTAATTAAAAGTGCATTTCAGAATAAATGTTTTATGTAAACAAGAAAATGAACAAATTAAAATTACTAACAAAACATTTACAGACACCCAATCAATTTGTGAACATTTTATTGAGTTTTTTATAAATCAGACCAAATGTAATACTACAGGTCAGCCCAGCTCTACGATTGGTATTAAATCTCATGTATAATCCAATCACAATAAAACTATGTTTTTGACACCTGTAGGTGAGTATGATGCAATTAAAGTCATACATTCTATGAGAAACAAAAAGGCTATGATAATATTAGCACAGTAATATTAAAGATTGTTGCAACTGTAATAGCTAAACCCCTTTACCATATAATTCATTTATCATTTCTGGATGGGAAATATCAAGAACTTTTAAAAAATCAATTGTAAAGCCTTAATTTAAAAAAAGGGATACTTGTGACATGAACAATTATAGACCTTTAATATTAGTTCAAGTTATTTCTATATATTTGAAAAAATAATGTTTGAAAAGCTTTGTTGTTACTTGCATAATTTAAACATTATAAAAGACAATCAATTTGGACCTGGCAAAAAAAGTAACTGAATGTCTGAACACTAAGGGGTATCCACTTTCTGTATGTTTAGATATGAGTAAAGCATTCGATTTTGTTTCACATACAATTTTCTTAACAAAATTAGAAAGATATGGCGTAAAAGGTAAATCATTAGATTGGTTAAGGAGCTATTTAGAAAACAGAAAACAGTGTGGTTGAAATAACAAAAATTTGTGGGAACCGTAAAAATGTCTATACTTCAACTTATCTTTTTAATAACTGCGGTGTACCACAAGGTAGTGTTCTAGGTCCATTACTTTTTTTAATATATATAAAGGATCGGCCTGATGTTATCAAGCATGATTCAATATTATTTGCTGATGATACTACACTTCTCATCAAATGCAAAAGTAAACTTGACTTAAAACAGGAAACATCTGAAACTTTATCCAAAGTCTCGAGATGGCTTGATGAAAATAATCTTAAAATAAACCTATCTAAGACAAAATTAGTAGAGTTTCAAGCACATTATAGGGAAACAAAGTTAGATATTTTTCTAAATAATATTAATATTGAGAATGTAGATTCTACTAACTTTCTAGGAATAAAAATTGATGAATTTTGTAATTTGAAATATCATATTGATTCTCTTTGTAATAAAGTTTATAGATTTGTGTATGTTTTGAGAAGAATAAGAGAAGTGGCAGGCTTAAACCTAAAAAAAGTGTTTCTCTGTTTAAAATGTCTCTTTTGGCCTATTATGGATAGGTTTCCTCAATTCTACAATATAGCATTCCTATTGGGAGCAGTTCAGTAGATTTTATTAGAATTTTTAGAGACCAAAAAAAGTGTATACGAGCCATATATGGCATACATGTAGAGTTAATAAATTGCATTATTCTAAACCACTTTTTAAATCCTTAAAAATTTTACCGTCACCTTGCTTATATATTTTGGCTGTTTGTGTATTCGTAAAAAAACATCATTATTTGTTTAAAACAAGTGCTGAAATTTTAGGAAGTTCACATTTTAGAAATAGTGAGAAGTTGCATGTGCCTGGTCAAAAACTTAAAATATATAAAAAGAATGTGTACTGTATGTCAATTCCTAGATATAACAAAACTCCTAATAGTCTTAAAGGGACTGAGCCTTAAAATAGGTTTCGAAAGAAGCTATTTCATTTGTTGTTAGATAAAGCTTATTATAGTTAAAACGATTTTTTTGCAGAAAAGTATAATAAATAATTATTTTTCGTATAACTAATTTCATAGCAAATAATATTATATTCTTGTTTGCCGAGGAGTTTGTTTCGCCGTTTCTGCTCCTGACTGGCTAGGCTTGAAAACGGTGGTAGCTTATGGTAGTTAGGGTTATACCTAATTATATTTTAAAATTTTGTTCAAATATTTAAAACATAATATGTTACTAATCTTAATATAATAAATATGTTTAATTTTAAAGATGTTTGCGCACCATAATGTGGTAGAATATGTTGGTATTACCAAATATCTTTTGTTACAGCTTTAAACACTCATTTTCGGCATATAAATAAATTTCATTTGTCAAATAATTAAACTAGTTATAAATATAAATAATTGACTTAAAAGTTAAGGTATATGTAATTAAACAATATTTTTTTATCAATATTAAAATATTTGCACACCAAAAATTTGGTAGAATATGTTAATATACTTAAATATTTTTGTAACATCTCATTTACACACATATTCCGCAAATAAATAATTTTCTTTCTTTCTTTCTTTCGTTTGTTCAAAAATTATGATGCTACAGACACCCACACACGCATACACACACACCCACACACCCACACACACACACCACACACAATACACAGACACACGCAAAAACATACACACAAACACACACAGACACACACACACACACATACACACACACACACACATACACACGCACACACACAGAGAGGGACAAGTCAAACTTATAATACTCCTCGTATTGTGTCGGGGTTAAAAGAAAAGAAGATAGAAGGTAATAGATGTCTGTAGCTTATAGACGCTGTAGATCTAAGTGCGACGCTACGGGATTTTAGGCCTATTACGCAAGTCTGTCGCCTGCTTCACCCTCCGGACCGGAACATGAACGAGTCATTATAGCGACAGGAATGGGTAATGCATTGGATCTACACCCGGGCAAACTGCTATACCACACTCTAACATTTGTGTAACTAATAAGTGACAATGCTATTTTAGGTTTCTTTCAAACAAATTGAAGGAGAGTGACAATTTGATGTAACTCGACGACATGGTAATAAAATTAGAGACAATTTTGTGAAGTTTTCCTACGCTTTAGTTATTTTTCGTTTATTTTTCGTTATAGTTATACATTATTATTAGTCAAATCAGTTCAATGTTCAAAAAAAACTATGTAAGCCGTTGTTATCTTATCACCAATAGCGATATAATGCTATATCGGTTTGATATCATTATCTTTTAATTCCTTTAACTTAAATGTTCCTATCATTCGTATTGATCGTATAATCACAAATCGTGCTAAGCGCTATCTCTACATTATCAAATCAAATAAATAATAATCGGCAAAAATGAATAGCAGCCGAAAAGTTTGTATGGCACTACTGTCGTTACAATATTCAGTCGGAAGTTGGTTAATAATATGTTTAGTTGTCTAGGTATTTTGGTGTTTGTCCTGGTGGAAGGACGCGACGGCATCATACGCCGTCGTATCACCTGCGGGGTCCCACAGTGTATTTCTAACTTGATCCTTTATTTTAATGTAAAAAAAATATGTCATAAGGATGGGGTTTTATTTTATTTTTACCATTACTATTATGCTTATTTAAATAGCCAGGTTGCGTCCACTTAATTATGGTAATAGAAAAAGATATAGATGTTGAAATTTACCTGGACGCAAACTGGATGGACGGATTATACTATATACCAGTTTGCGTCCACTTGTTTATTTAAATACTAAATCTTAAGTGACTGTTTTATAAAATTAAATCAGACAGTTATAGATAGGTGATAGTCGGTAGAGTGCATTGTATCATCCCATCGGGACTAGTACCCACCACCGCTCCGGAAGGGAACTAGCACATTGCACTTTTTCTGCCTTCTTCCAGTCAACACACAAGCAGCTGTATGATAAATTTTTAATACATAAAGACAATTATAAAAGTATATTCAGGCTCGTATTCCACAAAGAACTTGACAAAGGTGCAACTAGGGCACGCACGATTAGCCTAAGATACTTAGTTCCACAATGCGATAGGTGGCAAACCTATTGCCAACCGGGCACATGTTCTATCCAGGATGACGATGTTTTCTTTAGAAAACAACAAAGATAAAGAGCATTTCAAGAATAAAAGAGGGAACACGATTGGTAATAATAGTTAGGAAAAAAATTGAAGGAAACTAAACATTTTTGTGAAATGGACGTGCTTGATGTGAAATCTATAAAAGAAAATTTACTTACTACCATCTTTTCAAATTTACTTATGTAACAAGATCTACTAAATATTTTTAAATGTCTGTATTCTAGAATTAAGATATTTTGAATAAAAATAGAAAAATTGTATGACCTAGTGGTGACCTGTCTGATATAAACAATCGATGATGTAATTTTGGGCTCCAAATCATCTGAACTGCAAACAGAAATGAATGTTGATTGGAAAGAAAAAGGTGTATCTACATTTGAATACGAAATGAAACCAAAATAGTTTATGAAAGAGATTTGGCCAGAACGTATTCAAGAGTTTTAGTAGACGTAGTAGTACTGGAATAAACAAATGAGTTTGTTTGTCCAGGTAGTGCTTTTAGCAGGGTTTAGTTTGATTGACATCATTCGTAGCAGTGAGATCCGAGAAAGAGTGGGATTAAAAAAGTGATGGTACAATAATGAGTAGGGCCCGTTGGTTCATTCATGTTGTGAGAATGGCAGATGAAAGATTGCCAGTACAGACATACGTTGCGAAGGTGGATAGATGTACTTAATTACCTGGGAAGACCTAAGTTGACTTTCCGTGGTCAATTTCAACCCACGGCCAACTCTTGTCACCACAATCTCCATAACCAGCTTTTTATTGTATGGAAAAAGTAATTATTGTGAGGGAGCTAGTAACACTTGGTACTCGATATTCTCTGCCAATCCAGCAAGGTACTAGGCGTGAACATATGTATTTTATGCAGTAATAGTTGAAACCCACTGTTTCTTTCAAATTTCTTAATAAAATCTCCCCTTAACCCCTTTATAAGTTGGTGGACGCAAACTTGTCCATGGGTGGACGCGATCTGGAAATTGTGGACGCGAACTGGGTAAATCGCCTTATTTCGGTTATTGTATTTATTAAAAAATAATCACAAGACATTTTGGCTAAAACTTAGCTTCATCCTAAAATAGACTATACTACGGATGGGTTACAATATTAGTTAATTCAAAACTAGATCCAGAACATTTTTATATTTTACCTCAAACCTGCAAACTCCACTAAGTGGACGCGATCAGGCGCAACGAGCCTATATGCCTGTCAACGTTATTTGGTATCCTATTTTTTCCCTTTTTATAACTATAGAATATAATGTTAAAGTTAATTTAATCAACCCATAATGCCAATGTGATAGAAAATACGTACTTACATCTGCAGGAAATACTACCTACTCGTATCATATAATACAGTGTCGTCACGCTGCGCGTCGGTCTGCGGTCACTGAACGTAAGAACCGGAAATTTTAAAAGTGCTATATTTTATTTATTTTGTTTAATTTTTTTTACTGATTCACTTAAATATTCAAAATATTTGGGCAAAATTTCGATTATTAATTTGAAAAGACCTTATATATTAAGAGAAACATTCTAAAAGATAGGTCGTCAGTTTGAAAGACTAATCGTACCTTTTCAACTCAACGTAATATAATAGTTACAAAACGATGTTTCTGTGTCACTGCACCGTAACTTTATTTTCCTTTGATACGATTGATACCATACTACTTCCACGTCTTCCAGACATCACACGATCAAGATTTTTATAGGCAAAATTTCGTTTATAAATTCCGAAACGGGATTGCGCAAAGGGAATCTGCATGTATGTCATCTATGAACTCTGTGATGTGTGTGGTGGCCCTAGGCATCGGCCGCTTCTTGCAAATTGTGTCAATGGCAACTTTTGTCACCTAGGACTATTTTCGGTGTTTAAATATAACTAGTACCTAGTCGCCCATTGGTCGAAATTCGACCATAATACATTTTAATTTCTTGTTGATAAGAACGCCATCTTCATTTCTGAAGACCAACTACTTTGTTTCCAAATTTTATGGTGCGCCATTTGTGATTATTATCATTAAAAAATATTAGCGTTCTGCACTTTCCCTACACATAAACTATAAGTGTGCCAAATTTCATACTCCTCCGTCAGCGCAATTTTCTTAAAAAGAGGACCAAATTTTTACTTCACGTATTAATCTATAGATTCTTCTTTTTTTATCAATATGTATTTCAGTCGTTTTTCACGACTTAAATGAAATTACAAACAGTTAACAGACGTTCGGAAGACAGAACTGATAATTTTATTTGCTTTTTCTTTTTAACTTTAATTTATTATTCGTCTTTATTTTACTAAAATACTTGCGCATTTTTGAGTCAATTTCTTTTATTATAAACTAGCTGTTTCTGTTAACTTCGTTCCACCCATTTAGTTTATAATATGGGAAAAATGAAACTTTGTTTGTCCTAGTTTCTTTACTGTTGAACGGAACAAAATGTACCTTATTCCTTTTCTCGTTTGTGACCTCTTCCCCGTTAATTTTCAGCCAAATCGGTTTAGCAGTTCTTGAGTTATAAAAAAGTCATGTAAGTTACACGACTTGTTAGTTTTTTATTTGTTTATATGATATAATAACTTTCCACAGCCAACGTGTACTGGGTAGAGGAGATGCCACTTGGGAGAACTGGGGCACCATACAGTGGCATCTCGTCGGCTGTCTATTTGGATGCTGGTTTGTTGCTTTCTTATGTGTCATAAAGGTGAGAAACGTTTCATTTAAAAAAAACAGTACACAAATATATAATTTATACAAATACAAAACTACCAACTAGTTATTGCAACGTTGCTAGAGACACAAAATACGAGTACTAAATATTCATAGCAAATCGATTGACCTATACTCCTTAGAAGAGCTTGGCACTAACACAAGTAAAAAATGTATAACATTATGATGATGCTTGTGTAGCGGAACCGGTTGGCTAAACTATAAAAATAAAAAAAATATATATATAGATATATATTGTGGAAAGTACAAGTGTTTGTAAATAAATTGTATCAAGAATGGTATTCCACCAAGCACCGACGATAAGAAGTATAGAAAGTAAAAGATTTCCATTTTAAAGTAAAAACTTCTTTAGCGGCGTTGCGCACTTTTTTTGGAATGGGTAAAAAGTTCTAATCTCGCGTCAGGACACGTGACCTGATCGAAAATTCGTAAGACGGATGGAAAGTAAATGACCGGCGTGGCGTAAGAGAAGAAGTATCCTTCTCTCTTTCTATGTATGCCTGCACTTGCTGTTTCTTTTAAACGGCGCAGGGTGCTTGCGCGAATGTTCATGTTGTCATGTTTGTGTATGGTAGCGCAATAAATGAATATTGTATTATACCACATAAGTTGTAGTACTTTCATACTAATAATTGAAGCAATTCGTGCAAAATTATTCCCTAACCATCTAAAAATATCAAACGTTAATATTCAAGTTTTCACTTCTGCTGGCACTCCCGGAGTGCAACTCGTCTTTTTTAAAAAATGTAATCTGGTATCAGTAGATGTACTAACATATTGTGACTACTGCCCATAAGCACTTTTTAAAAGAGTCAGTCTGTGCTGCCAGTGCGAGACCAGTCTTTAGCCTTTTGTAAATTGTGAAAATCACGCCTTAAAAGACCTAATTTAATACACACATACAGCTCTAAAGAAAGGTCAAGTAAACGATGCTCTATGTATCATCATTGTGTGAGTTTAAATTCTGTTTATATTCTTTAATTGACGTTTAAGCGTCGAAGCCTCAGTTCCGCTCTCAGTAGAAGCCTCTTTCTAAGTCACTTCACAGGGCATCATGTACAGCGAGTG